>JAUTBQ010223889.1:0-20533 GCA_032361185.1 Lepetodrilus ovalis | reverse complement strand
ACTTCTCCATCTTTGGGATACTTTCCCTCTTTTAGTTTATAGTTTTTAAAACGGTTATCAGTTACCCCATAAACTGCAACGATAGGTATCTCTTCCACGGGAGAAGCTCCCACTATCATCGCTGTGGCAGAGTTTACTCCCTCTACTTTTTCTATCTTTTTTATCAAACCTACATCAACATTGCTAAAAAATGTATCAGAGATTTTAGCTTGTGTGACGATGATGTCTCCATCGGTTTTTATCATGTTTGAGTACATAGATATGATACCGTTAGAGATAGAAGTGATGAGAAATATCGCAACTATGGCAAAAATAAGACTAAAGTAAATCAGTGTAGTTTTCAGACGATTTGCTTTGAGTGCTTTTAGGGCTTGGGAAAACACATGAATCCTTTTTTTAGATTTGTGTTATATTATAACATTAGTATGAATTTTTTATGAAAAGTTACTGCGAAAACTCTATCCCCATGTTATGTGTAGAAAAAGGTATGATTTTGTTTGGCTCTATCATAAAGTTACACTCTCTTTTGATATTTGTACTATCAAAGTTATATATATCGCTAAATTCCATGATGACGATACGATAGACATTTTCATAACCCATATCTTGCGGAGCTAAAAATGAAGGCCAGCAACAAAAAAGTTTCTGTTTTATCTTATCTTTTAAGATACTCTCTCCCATAGCTGTATCAAGGCTTACCGTCTCCATAATGGTTTTTACAAACTCTCTATCTTGTTCAAAGGCAACCGTTCCACTATGTTCAGTGATAGCCTCTTTAGGAATCTTTCCTGTTACTGGCATGAGTGAAGCATACCCTTCGCTCATCTGTTTTGCAGCATACCCCACACCTATCTTGTGTGGGTCACATGGCAAGGGTATCATATCTGCATCTTCAAAAGGATTTGTTTCATCGTTTACGATAATCTCTCTTATCTCTGAGAGGGTTATCCTAAAATCATCAACAGCTTCAATCCGTCCTGCTTCTTGCACAGGTTGAAATACGATACCCCTGATACATCTATACTTTCTTGAAAAGTCGATGATTTCTGGTATCTCTGTCTCGTTTAATCCCTTTTTGATAACACAAACGATAGTTGTAGAGATGTTATACTTTTCCAAAACTTCCAATGCTTTTAGTCTAACTTCTCTCATGTCAGTTGCTCGTATATCTTTGAGTGTCTCAGCTTTTAGTGAGTCAAACTGCAAGTAAACTTCAAAACCACCACCAAGTTTTTTAAGCTCTTTTACAAAACTCTCATCTTCTGCTATCTTGATACCATTGGTGTTGAGCATCAAGTGTCTTACTGGAGATTTTTTTAAAAACTGGAGTATCTCTATGATTTGTGGATGGGTAGTAGGTTCGCCTCCTGTTACTTGTATGAGGTCTGGTTCACTCTCTGTTTTTAAAAGCGTTTCTAGCATCAACTTTATATCTTCCATGCTTCTATGGTTTCCAGCTCCTGGGTAGGAGGAGTAGTAACAGATATTGCACTTCATGTTGCACTCATCTGTGATGTTAAAAAGAGCCAAACATGGATGGTTTTGATGTTGTGGACAAACACCACAATCATAAGGACAACCTTTTAAAACTTTGGTCAGAGGTCTTTCAGGAAGGTCTGGTTTTTTGAGATACTCATCACACCTTTTAAAATACTCCAAAGATGAAGAGACTTTTACCATAGACTCTCCACAATCTGGGCAAAACTTGCGAAGATAAACCATGTTGTCTTTTGAGACGACATGGGTGTCTATCAGCTTTTCTAAGTTGTTACACTTGTGACAAAAGCTTTGTGTTGAGCTTAAAAAAAGGTCATATTTTGAAGAGTAGTGTGCCATGTTATTATCCTATTTTATCGTTAAGGTTTCTGGTGCAGGTAATAGTTTAGTAGAAAATAAAAATAGTTGATTATCTCTCATGTTTAGATTGCTAGAGTTTATATAAAAATCATCTTCTACTTTAACACTTGTTAAATCAATTATATGTAGCTCAAAAGGTTTTTTAAGTTTCTTTATATGGTTTAGTACTTTTTTATTTGGTTTATATCTGTTACCTTTAAGGATAATTCTTGTTTCTAGCCTACTTTTATCTTCTGTTTTATAAAATATTTTTTCTGTACGAAATTGATCATATTGACTAACAAATGTTAGACCATCTTCATCATTTTTTATGGAAAGTGTAAATTCTGTCGCTAATTTATCTCCAAATGTTTCGTCTGTATGTAAATCAATACGGGCATCTTTTGAAAGATATAGCACAGTATCTATTTTATCTGAGAGTGTTATCGCATCAGCTAAGAGGTTCATATTATTATGAGAGCTTATAATAGTATGAGAATCAAATACATATTCGTATTTGTTGCCTATCAATATAATTTGATCTTTAGAATTTGTTATGTATATAGAGGATATTGTATCTTTTATGATAGGTTTACTATTACCTCCACCTTTAGATATACATCCAAAAGAGGCAAAACCAAATAATGCAACACCAAGCAAAATAGCAACTATCTTCTTCATAACTTTTTCCTTAAAAAATAGACTCCATATAAGATCATAACTATAGCTATAAAATGAAAGATATTTAATCCAATTATCAAATCTTTATATGGTTTTAAGTATTCTAGCATAAATCTTTGCGAAGCGTAGTAGATGATGAAAATATAGAAGATTTTTTGTTCAAAAAAAGTACGATTTGTATAGTAAGTTTTTAGGGCATAAACAAAAAATAAAAACATCAAAAAAGATTCATAAAGTTGAAGAGGGTGTCTTTTGATACCATCGCCAAAATCATATCCCAAAATTGAGTTAGTTTCTATACCATAAGTAAAATCATCCAAACCTCCCATAAAACAGCCAATTCGCCCGATAGAGATACCAAGTGCCAAAGATGGCACGAAGTATGCACCAGTTGAACCTTTGAGCTTATGATGGTGTTTAAACCACTCTACGGCTATCAAACCTCCAAACAAAGCTCCCATGATGGATTTGCTTAAGATAAATTCCCCTAAAGAGTAGTAACTGTTTAGTGAACCTATGCTTATAGCTCCGATGATAAAACCAGATATAAGTGTGGTGTAGTAGGTAAAAGTTAAGTTTTTAGGATAGACTTTTTTTGGAGATTTAAAAAGTGTTAGCGATAGTATGATAGCCACACTATAAGCTAACAAATCAAAAAGTAAATGTACATGCATAAGTTTACTGTTGTGCTATATCATCTCTAACACATCGTATGCCTGAGGGCATCTTAAGTTTAACCTCTACAAACTTTGGAGATACATTGTGTGTATTTATAGCTCCTAGTGTGCCATCGTCTTTAACTCCTACTATTCGTTTGCACTCAGGAAAGGTAAAGTAAGGTATAAGTTTATCAGCATCCATACCTTTTGAAAAGTTTTCTGTCTCTTTGAGTGTCGGAACTCGCCAATCATCAAAACCATAAAACTGTAAGTTTTGACAAAAATTCTCTACAAATGCCAAAGCATTTTCAGGTTTTACATGGATAGCTTCACAGCCTATCTTGCTGTTTACATGTAGTAGATTTTGTTGTATATCTTGTATGATAGTATGGTTGTGTTCATCTGTGTGCGAGATATAGTTTTTGGTGTGAAAGTTAGTTGATGCTTTTGGATAAGTAGGACTATCTCCACATGAGATAAAAAAGAGTACCAATATAGCTAAAAATGTATACTTCATGTTATAACTCCAGTTATTTGAAAAAATTATAACACAATGTTTGTTAAATAGTATTTTTGTTATTTTTTTATTGATATAAACAATGAAATATTTAATTAATGATGGTATATTCTCCAAAAATATAATTTTTATTTCATTTTTTTAAATAGAATAAAAATTAAATATTTTAAATTATTTTAAGTGATTTTTAAATAATTTAAAATTAGTATTTTTTTAGTTAAAAATTACTAATTTATTTTTATCATAAATTAAGTTTATATAAAGTTGATAGGATGTATTATGCAAATTATACAAATACTTTTTGTTATAATACTATAATCTTTGGAAGGATAAATAATGATAAAATTAACAAGTACACTCTCGACACTTTCTATTGCTGTAGCAATAGCACTATTTTCTGGAGGTTGTGGTTCTAGTAGTACTTCAGCTGTAGGACAAACACAAGAAGATAAAGTGAAAGATAAAACAGAAGATACGATACAACCAGTAAATACAGCACCAGTTGCATCAAATGCAGTAACAAAAACATCAATGAGTCAAAAAGTAAACTATACTTTAACTGCCACTGATTCTGATGGGGATCAAGTGATATTTAATAAGTTGAGTGATCCTGAACATGGTAAGATAACGTATTTTGATACAGAAAGTGGAACATTTAGTTATGAACCCAATGATGGATTTGAGGGTACTGATAAGTTTACGTATAGTGTAAATGATGGTGTATCTAAATGTCCTGTAAAGACAGTTACCATAGAAGTTAGAAAAAATAGTGTTACTAAGCCAGAGTCACCAACTGATTTGGTTGTAGAGTATTGTACTTGCACTGCTGCAAAATTAAAATGGAAAGATAACTCTGGAAATGAAGATGGCTTTGAAGTTTATGTAACTGAATTAGATAGTGATGGAAATGTAGTTAAAACTTGGTTGGCATTTGTAAAAGATGCTGATGAAACTCAAGCTGTAGTGTGGGGTCTCAAACCAAATACTAAGTATAAGTTTGAAGTGAAAGCTAAAAATGAAGCAGGTAGTTCTGATGCTTCATCTAGTGTATTTACCCTTAAGGCTCAATCAGTTAAACCAAAAGCTCCTTCTAGCTTGACAGCATCTGCTGGAGAAAACTATATTAGACTTAAGTGGACAGACAATGCAAAAGATGAAACTGGTTATGAAATATATAAAAATGGTGAACTTGTAAAGACCGTTAGTTCAAAATGTGGATGTGCTTTGATTGGTAACCTTGATAAAGATACATATTATGATTTTGAAGTTAGATCTGTAAATGGTGCGGGTGTATCTGCAAAGGTTTCTATATCTGCTAAAACAAAAGCTGGAGCAGATACTGAAAAACCAAAACCAGTTGAAAATAAAGCTCCAACGGTAAATACAAATGGAAATAAAGTTATCACAGAGGGTGATAGTGTGCTTCTTAAAGCGATAGCAACTGATGTTGATGGTAGCATAAAAAAATATGAATGGAAAGAAGGAGCTAAACTTCTTGGAACTTCTGCAACATTAGATTATGCACCAGTATCTGTAGGTGAGCATAACTTAATTATAATAGTAACAGATAATGCTGGTGCTACAGATAGCAGTGCTGTAAAAGTTGTTGTAAAGAAAAAAGAGGAGCCTAAACCACCAGTTGAAAATCAAAAGCCAACAGTTACTATCGGAGATGATTTATCTACAGAGATAGATAAACCTGTTACAATTACTGCTAATGCAAGTGATTCAGATGGTAAAATAGTAAGATATGTATGGAAAGAAGGAAATACTGTTCTAGGTACTACTAAAACTCTCCAATATACTCCAACTAAAGCAGGAACATATAAATTTACTTTAACAGTCACTGATAATGCTGGTGCAACTGCAACTGACTCAGTTGTAGTTATTGTCAAAGCGAAACCAGTACCAGTAGATAATACAAAACCAGTGATTACACTAAAAGGTTCATCAACAGTAACTATCACAGAGGGCGATGTATATAATGATGCAGGAGCAACAGCGAATGATAATAAAGATGGAGATATAACAGCTAAGATTGTTAAAAATGGAAGTGTAAATTCAGCTAAAGCAGGAACTTATACAATTAAATACAATGTGTCTGATGCTAAAGGAAATAAAGCAACAGAAGTAACAAGAACAGTTATTGTCAAAGCGAAACCAGTGGTAGATAAATATGCTGATTGGGTAGTAGCTAAAGATTCTCTTGTCCATAATGTTGAAAAAGATTTCAATGGAAATATTGTTAAGATATTAGTTGAGCAAGGAAAGCAGATTAATGCAACATCAAATGATACAGATATTGTATATGGTAAAATCAATGGTGAGCAAACTGCCGCATTGTTAAAGATAAATCAAAACTATGCAAATGGGACAAAAATGATAGTAAGGGTATATGGTCAAAATGGAAAAGTTCTTGGTGATAGCAAAGAGATTACATATCAACAAAACACAAATATAGATTTTGGTACAATCAATTTTTAATACATGAGCTTAGGGGGGGTAACTCTAAGCTAGTATTTTTATGATACAATAAGCTTTAATGAATTTAAAATAACAGAGGAGTACTCAATGAAAATAGTTAGACAGAGATTGTTGGTTTCATCAATTATTTTATCTATGTCCTTAGTGTCTAAGACACTATATGCTGCAGATTCAGCAGGTATATCGGATTCGGTTACAACACTCGCAGATAATGTTGTTCAGCAGAGTATTGGTTTGAAACAAGGGTGGAATTTAGTGGGAATGAATGCCGAACTTACCCTTCAAGAGCTTAAAGAAAAAATTGGTGATGCAAATTTATTGGTCATAAATGGTGGTGATCAAGTATATAAAAAGAGTAATGCTGATTTTTTAAATGATTTTAAAAAACTTGAACCAGGTAGAGGGTATTATATAAAAGTCACTAATGCTAAAGTTTTTAATTTTAGTCCGAAGCCTTATGGCGATCAATCTGTGAGTTTATTGCAAGGTTGGAATAATGTTAATCCATCAAAAGATTTAACACTAGCACAAATTAAAACCCAGTTAGGTAGCACTTTAGAGGTAATTAATGGTGGAGATAGTAAGATTTATAAAAAGAGTAATGCTGATTTTTTAAATGATTTTGAAAAATTTACAGAGCCTTACAGCTATATGATTAAAGTTTCACAAGCTGGAACTCTAAAATTTTAGGAGATATAAATATGATAAAAATATTAATTACGGTAGTAATGATTACTCTATCCTCAGGATGTGGTGGAAGCTCTAGTAGTACAAAAGATATAGAGTCTACTAATCGAATTCAAAGTTCTCTTAGTGGCTATCATATAGCTAAAGATTCCCTCTTGCATAATGTTGAGAAAAACTTTGGAGAATATAAGCTAAAAGTTCTTACAGATAAGGTGCTTGGGGAAGATGAGATTTCCAATGATTATATCTCTGTTTACGGTTTAGTAGATGATAAAAATACTAAGTCTCTTTTGGTACTGAATTCTAATTATCCAAAGGGTACTAAAGTTGCAGTAGAAGTTTATAAGGGTAATCAACTTATAAAAACTAGTAAACCAACTACGATAAACTCTGATGTAGTTAATTTTGGCTCAATTAAAACTAACTAACTTTTAAAGTATTTTAGGTTTTATAAGACCTAAAATACTTTTTATACTTATAAAACTTCTTAAATCTGCTTTATTGGTGTTTTGGTTCTTAGGAATGGTTAGGTATTCAAGTTACCTAGTTATTACCAATATGCCCCTCTAGAGAAAGTTTAAATCATATGATAATAGGTTTTTTGAAGTAGTTAACAGCTATTTGGATGACTTTTGATTTTTGATAAGTTCTTTTAACTCGTCTATATCTTCTTTTGTAGCAAGTCCTAGTTCGTTAACGATAGCTTTTATCTTGCTTTTGAGTTCGCCCTCTATCTCGACTTTTTGCTCGTTAGCTTTTCCCATGGTTTCGGCAAAGTTTGTTTTTATATCTTCTTTGCTTTTCTCACCATGTTTTAGTATCTCGTCAAACTGGTCGGAAAACCTATCTTTAAAAAGAAGTGCTCCTCCAAGGAGGCTATATAAAAACTCCTTGGATTTGTCATCGTTCACGAAGCTTCCTTATCCACATAGCAAAACTTGTAGCCACGTCTTCTAATAGTCTCGATACATTTTATACCAAGGTTTTTATCTAGTTTCTGACGAATTGCATTTATCGAAGTTTCTACAACATTTGGAGTTATAAACTCTGGCTCTTCCCAAATAGCGTTTAAAAGTCTATCTTTTGAGATAACTTGATTTTTGTGTTCAGCTAAATAAACCAATATATCAAAAGGCTTCCCTTTTATCTCTATCTCTTTATCTCTATAAGAAGTCTTTTCTTCACCGATATCGATAGTAAGTTTACCTATCTTTATACGGTTATCAATTGTTCTTCTTAGTTTTGCCTCTACACGAGCTGATATGATATCTAAATCAAAAGGCTCTTTTATAAAGTCATCAGCACCTGCTTTTAAAAACGCAATCTCTGTATCTTTATCGTCTATAATCGAAAGTATAATTAAAGGTACTTTGTACTCTTTTGATATCTTTGCAATAAATTTTTTAGTTTTATTATATTCTAGGTCGTAGTCAAGTAAAATTAAATCGTAATTTCTAAATCGCAAGAAGTTTGAACTATCATCTATATCATATGAGTCATCTACGATAACTCTCAAACTTGAAGCAATTGCTGTTGATAAATCTTCATCTACACCTATTGATAATATTCTCATTTTTTTCCTTACCAAATCTTTTCTTAAAGTATGGGCATAAAGGTAGCAGAATATTATTTAAATGTCAATTTATTATAATGTTTAATATGTAAAGTCAACTACTTTTGAAGAAACAGCAACTTCTTTTATAAATTTTACCACTTCCAAGTGATCTGGATGATTTGCATAAATTTTTAACTCTTCTTTATCTTTAAAAACAGTTATAAGTGCGATATCATAGGCTCTCTCTTCATCTGCGAAGTTTAAACCAACTTCAATATCTTTAAGAACTTCAATTTTTTCTTCAAGAGCTAAAAGCCTATTTTTAACTAATTCTCGTGTTTTTTGAGAATTTTCAATTAATTTAAAAAAAACTATATGTTTTACCAAGATTTTACCTTTATCTTAAAATTTCTTTAATATCTTTATCTTTTTTTAAGTATTGATCAATATTTTTAACCAATGATTTTTTGTCAATTTTATTTGACTTATTATGATAAATATTATCTTCTAGCTCTTTTATTATCATTTTTATCTTGTTTGATTTTCCAACATATGGAATAAGTATAGACAACATCTCTTTGTCATTTTTGCTATTTTTTATCTTTTTGCTTAAAGGAAGTTCTTCTTTTTCTCTATCCTCTCTTTTTTGCATGGTTAAAAGATACATACTAAGAGCACCAAGTAAAAATCCACCTAGAGTAAAAAGAGCAAGTTTTGTATATGAAGCTTTGTCATAAATAATTTTTGTTTCTATCTTTTTTGTACTGTTATCCTCTTTTTTCTCAAGATGTGCTGTTTGAGTTTTTATCTGACTTCCTGCAACTTTTATGTTAAATTCATCACTTTTTAAAACTTTTATCTCTTTTTTTTCACCACTAAAAAACTTAAATTCTATAGGAGATATTGTGAAGTTTCTATCTGAAACTATCGCAAATTTTTGTGTAAATTCTCCCAACTCCTCTTTGTTGTTTGTATATATCTTTCTTTGGGGTTTATCAGCGTAAACTATGGCGTTTGGTATATCTAGTTTATACTCTTGTATATCATCGATATTTCCTATACCTTTTATGGATATTGTTAGATTTATAGGTTCATTTGCTTTTGTGCTGTTTTTATCCACATTTACTTTCATCTTGAAGTCACCATAGATATCTACTCCATTTGGAAGTGCTTTTACATCTATAGATATCTCATTTGAAAATAGACTTTTCCATTTTACTCTTTCAAAATTAAAATAATTTCTTTTTCTCTTTTGGAGTATTCCTGCATCCATGCGACCTGGTTCTATCGTGATTTGTCCCTCTTTTTGAGGAAATAGCAGATAGTGTATACGATATATTTGGTACTCACCCTCTATCTTTGCAGGCTCTTTTTTCATAGGTTTTGCCCAAAAATCATGGAAAGTTGGAGTATCAAAATTTGCTTCAGCAAGTTTGACATCGATATGCTTTTTAAATGTAAAAAGTATGTTGATAGGTTCACCAACATAAGCCTCACTTTTGTCAGCTTCAAGTGTAAAAACAAAAGCATCTTTTTTATTTGCACTCTCTTTTTTTACAGATACTTTTATAGGTTTAGTTGTTTGGGTTTTTCCATCCACACTTACCGAAATCTCAGGAACAACGAAGCTTTTTTGAGGTGTAAATATGTACTCTTTTGATAATGTTTTTGTAACTTTCCCATTTATGTTTGTAATGTTTCTAGAAATTGATTGAGAGTTTACTTGATAGCCATCTATCTCTTTTAGTTTTGGAAACTCAACTTTATCGCCATGTGCTGAGAGTATAAGTGAAGTTTGATCCCCTACATAAACAATTTTTGGAGATATTTTTATACTAACTGCAAAAGATGAGCTGATGATAATTAAGAGTAGCAGTAGTAGTTTACCAAGGTTTTTCATTTTCTCTCCTTTTTGAGTTGTAGTTTTGGAACTTCATGGGCATTGTTTTTGGTTTTCTTTTTTCTAATTGTTGTTCCCATTTTCTAGCCTCTTTTTCACTTATTTTTTCCTCTTTTTCCTGTTTTTGTTTTTTCTCTTTACTTTTTTCGTTTGACTCTTTATCTTTGTCCCCATCTTTGGGCTCTTTTTTATCTTTCTCTTTCGCATCTTTTTTATCGTTTTTTTTCTGTTTATCTTTATCTTTGTTTTTCTTTTTGTCGTCTTTATTATCTTTGTTATCTTTTTTCTTTTTCTTCTGTTTTTGTTTCTTTTTCTCTATCATCTTTTTTGTTACTTCTATATTGTGTTCTAAATCTGATTCAGTTTTTATCTTTTTGGCTTTTTCATAAGTTTTTAGAGCATCTTCATATTTTTTGAGTTGAAAAAGTGTGTTTGCAGAGTTAAAAAGTTTTTTATACTCTAAGTTTTTATCTTTTGATGATATTTTATTATATGTACTTAGTGCTTGTTTGTACTTTTTATCTTTATACTGTGCATTTGCTAAGTCATAAAAACTTTGCGGACTTTTTTTGCTGTTTGATAACTCTTTATATCCTTTTATAGCCTCTTTGTAGTTGCTATTTTTATAAGCTTCATTGGCTTTGTTTATAGTTTGAAAGTCAAATACACCAGCTTGTAGATCTTGATGAATTGAGAGTGCTAATAGTATAAAAACAGCTAAGTGACTTTTTTTAGGAAATGAACTAAAAGAAAATAACATAAATAGGAGAGAAAGAGCAAGTGGATAATAAAAAAGTTCTTTATACTGTTTTATTTTTCTACTGTTGTTATCTTGAAGTTCAAACTTCTTTTTTATATCATTAACTAAGATAGAGATACTATCATCTTTTAAACCACCCACTATATATGCTCCTCCACTCTCTATGGCTAACTTTTTTATCTTGTCATTTAGTTTTGTTATGACTATGTTTCCTTTTGTATCTTTTATAGAAATTCCATTTTCTGTTATAGGTGAGCCAGCATTTGTAGCTGTTGCATAGATATAAACGTGTACATTTGCATTTGCTGCAGCTTCTAACTCTTCTTTGAATGTTTCATTGTCTCCACCATCTGTAAAAATTATAACTATTTTCTGTTTTGCATCTTTTAAAAATGTTTTTGCTTTTTTTATAGGTATCAGTAGATTTGTTCCAGAGGTACTTAAACTATCAAGTGAGAGGTTCCCTATGAGATACTTTAGTGTTGTACTATCTTGAGTCATGGGTGATACTAAAAATCCATCAGAACTAAATGCTACAACTCCAACATTTGCTTCTTTAAAACTATCTATAAACTCATAAATTTTTTTCTTAGCAAATTTTAATCTATTTGGGTAAATATCTGAAGCCATCATAGATTTTGATATATCAAGAGCTATAAGCATATCTATCTTTTTACCTTTTATTTTGACATCACCTTTTTCAATTGCTGGACGAGAAAGAGCAACAATCATTAAAATCAAAGCGATAAAAATCATAAAGTTTCTACCCATGCGTCCTAAACTTCCATTGTCAACTGTTAGTTTTTCAAGTATTTTTTCATCAAATATAGAATTTATAGAATTACTTTTTTTAATAAAAAAGAAAAATAAAACTATAGTAGGAATCAACATAAAAATTAGATAATCAGGTCTTATAAATATCACGCAACACCTCTTTTGTTAAGAAGATAAGTATAAAAAAGAAGAGATAAAAAAGCTAAAAATAGAGGATACTCATAATAGTAACTCTTTTTTATATATTTTTCACTCTCAATTTTACTTTTTTCAAGTCTATCTATCTTCTCATATATCTCTTTTAGTGCATCTTTGTTTGAAGCTGCAAAAAATTGTCCATCTGTTTTATAAGATATGAGTTTTAGATAATCTTCGTTAAATTCTCCTCTGTTTCCTATACCTATAGTATATACTTTTGCCCCATATTTTTGAGTCAACCGAATTGCTACATCAAACGGTACATTATCTCCACGGCTTTCTCCATCAGTTAGTAGTATGATGATTTTTGTTTTAGATTTTGACTTTTTGAATAGTTTTGCACTTTGAAATAGTGCATCATTGATTACTGTAGCACTACTTCCAGCTATACCAAAAGATAAACCACCCATGATTTGTTCTAGTATATTTTTGTCATATGTTAATGGTGCTGCAACATATGCAAAGTTTCCAAACACAACAAGTCCTATCTGATCATTTTCTCTTTTTTGTATAAAAGATTGAGCCATCTCCATGGATACGTCAAATTTGTTTTGAGCCCCAATCCCTGGTAACATACGTCCAAATCCGTATCTCATAGAACCACTAGCATCAAGTGCAAGAGCTATGGAGTAGCCATCTTTGTTTTCTACTTCCATCTTATCTTCAACAACAGGAGAGGCTAGGGCTATAACCGAAGCTATGATAGCAATCCATTTTAAGATAGATAACCAAATAGACTTTTTTCCTGCATTTTCTAAAAATATATCAAGATGAGGAAATAACAATGCTTCACTTTTAGGCTTACACCACTTAGCACATATGATAAAAATAGGTATAATTAATAATGCTAATGGATATTCAAATGTCATCAACACTCTTTAAAAATAGGTTGTAGTAGTTGATACTCTCATCATCAAACTCAGGAACATCTTTGATAAACTTATACTTTTCAAGCTTTGGCAAAAGTTGCTCTAACATCCGTTTACTTCTCTCATCGTTTGCTAAAAACTGCCCATACTTGGTTATCTTATAAGCCGCATCTTTTGGGTCATCAAACTCTATATCTTTGAGCCGTTGTAAAACCTCTTTTCGTAAAGTCTCTTTTTTTCTAGCCCTCATAGTTGAAAAAAGTTTATATAGTAAGGCTCCGATAATCAAAGAGACAAAGACAACTGCGATGATAAAAAGATAAAGACTTATATCATCAATAGGTTCTAAACTTCGTATATCTCTAAGTGTTAAATTTTCTTCCATGCTATCTCCCTAAAAACAGTTTCGACATCTTCACAAATGGCTCTTCATCCGTATAAAGCTTAGTAAAAGCAACTCTGTTTTTTCTAAAATGTTTAAATAGTTCACTATCCCTGTCATGTAAGGCTTTGACATATCGTTTCACACTATCACTATCTATCTGCATGAGAGAACTTTGTAAAGTATCTGTATCTATGAGATTTATCGAACCTAACTCTGGTGGGTTCTCCTCTATCTTATCTCTTGTTAAAACAGCGATTACCTCATGTTTTCTAGCCAAAAGTTTAAAGTCAAAATCTCCAAAAAAATCTCCCACAACAAAGATGATAGACTTTCTTTTTATCTTTTCAAACATCTCTTTTGAAAAGTTTTTCATATCTACTTGTTTTCCAAGAGAGGGAAACTCTAAAACATCTTTGACAGCTTGATTGACTGCATGGATGTTTTTTGTAGGTCTTATAAAAGATTCTACTTTGTCCGTATAGATATAAGAGCTAAAAACATCCCCATTTTTCACAGCAGAAAAAGCCAAAAGTGCTACACTCTCAGAGATAAGTTCTTGTTTAAACCTCTTCTGCCCAAAATGAACACTCCCACCCAAAAGTGAGATGATAACGATATTTAACTCTCTCTCTTCACGAAAAACCTTGATAAAAGGTCTTTGCATACGAGCAGTAACATTCCAGTCGATTTTTCTTACATCATCCCCATGCACATATTCACGAAGTTCCATAAAATCAAAACCCTCGCCTTCAAATATAGAAGGGTTGTTACCAGCTATCTCGCTAAAGATTTGCCGTTTTGTTTTGATTAGGATTTTTTTTAGTTTGCTCATCTAAAAAACTCCAAGCACGGCTTTGCTGTGCGTGAGCCTGCTGCTGAAGCAAACTTAGTGTTAGCGTAGTAAAATGGACTTTGTTCATTTTGCGTCATCATAATAGTAGGTTCCTTTATGAACTCGTTCATCAAGGAAGAGGAATCGCTTCTAAAACTTTCTCAATTATCTCATCACTCGTAATGCCCTCAGCCTCAGCTTCATAACTCATGATAATCCTATGTCTAAGTACATCTTTACTCATGTGTGCTATATCCACAGGTGTCACATGGTCTTTGCCTCTTAAGTAAGCATAAGCTTTTGAAGCATTAAAAAGATTTATCGAAGCTCTTGGACTTGCTCCGTATTGGATGTACTCTTTGTACTTTTGTAGTCCGTAGTTTTCAGGCTCTCTGGTTGCAAATATCAAATCAACCACATACTTTTTCAAAGCTTCATCGATATGAACTTTTTTAACTTCCTCTTGAAGCTGTTTCAAATCCTCTGCTGATGCAACTTTTTGAACCTCATCAAACTTACCCTCACTCACACGAGTTACTATCTCAATCTCTTCTTCTTTTGTGTTATAACCAACAACGATTTTAAGCATAAAACGATCAAGTTGAGCTTCTGGAAGTGAATATGCTCCTTCTTGCTCGATAGGGTTTTGAGTAGCCAAAGTTAAAAATGGTCGTTGTATTTGAAAAGTTTCATCAGCGATAGTAACTTGTCTCTCTTGCATCGCTTCAAGTAAAGCTGATTGTACTTTGGCAGGGGCTCTGTTTATCTCATCTGCTAGAAGTAAGTTTGTAAAAATCGGTCCTCTTTTGACTCTAAACTCATTGTTCTTTGGATCATATATCTCCGTACCGATGATGTCACTTGGAAGTAAATCAGGTGTAAACTGAACCCTTTTAAACTCCAGTCCTAAAGTCTTAGCAAGTGTGTTTACCGTTGTAGTTTTTGCAAGTCCAGGAACACCTTCAAGCAGTATATGCCCCTCACACAATAGACCTATAAGAAGAGAATCTATCATCTCCTCTTGCCCGACTATGACTTTTTGTACTTCGTTTTTGATTTGGGTTAGTTTGTCGTTCATGAATACTCCATTTTTCAAATTATTGATATTTTATCTAAAAATGGTAAATGTTATAAATAAAAACAGATATTTGACGATTTACTTGTAAGTATAAATAGGTAGGAATGTAAAGTATGTTTAAAAAAGGGACTATCAAAGTCTATTTGACAACTGTTGTACTTGTAGGGTTTTTAGGCTTAGCTACAGTTATCGTTTGGTTATCTGTAAAAGAGTCTAGCGATGCACTTTTACAAGCACAGTTTGATAAACTAAACACAGTTGAAGTTACAAAACATGGAGAGATTGAAAACTATCTTAACACACTAAAATCTCTACTTACTTCTTTAGCTACACAGGAAGGAACACATCAGGCTTTTATGGATTTTGATGATGGATTTTATAAACTTTCTGATGAGTTAAAACTTGATATGGCTGTAGTACAAACATCGCTAGAGAGTGATTTTTTATCACATTATTTAGATGAAGTAAATTATGAAGTTCCAAACTCTAAACAGAGAAAAGATGTAAGTTCCTATCTTCCAACTGATTTAAATGCGTTAGTGGCACAATATATCTTTATAACTGATAACAGTGCTAAACTTGGTGAAAAAAACAAGATGCATGACTATCCAAAGTATAGTAGCACATACATGACTGCACATAAAAAATACCACAATTCATTTGATAAGTTTTTAACGTCGTATGATTTGTATGATATTTTCATGGTTGATTTAGAAGCAAATATTATTTATACAGATTTTAAAGAGAAAGATTTTGCAACAAATCTAAAAACTGGTGTTTATGCAGATACAGCGATAGCTAGAGTTTATAAAAAGGCTTTGGGATTAAAAGAAGGGGATTTGGCCTTTGCTGATTTTGAACCTTATGAGCCAAGTTACAATGCACCTGCTTCTTTTATCTCAACTCCTATTTTTATAAAAGGTGTTATAAAAGGTGTTTTGATTTTTCAGATGCCCGTAGATAAGATAAATGCCATAATGAACTTTGATGGCAAACTTAAAGAAGCTAGACTTGGTAAGAGTGGAGAGTGTTATCTTGTTGGTCAAGATTATAAGATGCGAAGTAACTCACGGTTTTTAGATGAGATAAAAAATCCGATAGTACAACAGTTTCACTCAACCATAGGTATATATGAAGTTAAAACAGAAGCTATGAAAAGTGCTATGAATGCTACTAAAGCTAAAAGAGAAGGGATTGTAAGTGATTATCGTGGTGTAAAATCTCTCCATGTTTATGACAAAATCAATCTTTTTGACCAAGCAACTTGGCTTATCGTGGCTGAGATGGATGAGAGTGAAGCACTTTCTCCTGCTACGAGTCTAAGAAATAGTATCGTTATCGTTTCTATCGTTGCACTGTTTTTGGTTGTTATGAGTATTTTGTTTTTTCTAAACAAAGTTTTTATAAAGCC
This sequence comes from Lepetodrilus ovalis, assembly GCA_032361185.1. Taxonomy (NCBI): domain Eukaryota; kingdom Metazoa; phylum Mollusca; class Gastropoda; order Lepetellida; family Lepetodrilidae; genus Lepetodrilus; species Lepetodrilus ovalis. The sequence goes on along the minus strand of JAUTBQ010223889.1, from coordinate 3,907 downwards.
CCTAGATAACTTTCAAAATGGACTTTTAAGTTTTTTCAAGTATCTAAATAGAGAAGTTTCTGATATATCTCTTCTAACAGTGCATAGAGATGATGAGATAGGTAACATGTCAAAAATAGTCAATGAAAACATCACAAAGATAAAAACAGGTATCGAAGAAGATAGAAAAGTTATAGATAGTACTATTAGTGTACTTAGCCAATTTGAAGAGGGTGACTTGTTTCAGCGAGTTGAGGTGAAAAGTGCAAATCCTTCACTCAATGAACTAACAACCCTTTTAAACAAGATGGGAGATACTATGCAGAAAAATATAGAAAATATCTTAGTTATCCTTGGCGAGTATACCCATGGCAACTTTACAAACAAAACAGATACTGATGGGACAAAAGAGCATCTATTTTTACTAGCTGATGGTGTTAACAAACTAGGAGACGCTATAACAAATATGCTGGTTGAAAATAGAGCAAATGGTATAAACTTACAAAGTAGTTCTAACTTACTTTTAGAAAATGTAAGTTCGCTAAATAGCTCTACAACACAAGCAACATCTTCTTTAAAAGAGACAGTAAATGTATTAGAAAAAATCACAAAAAATGTTGAAAACAATGCAGACAATGCTATAAAAATGTCAAAATTAGCTTCACATGTAAACACAGCTGTTTCAACTGGCGAAATATTGGCAAACAAAACGATTAAAGCTATTGATGAGATAAACGAAGAAGTTTCATCTATAAATGAAGCTGTATCAATTATAGACAGAATAACCCTCCAAACAAATATACTTTCACTAAATGCCGCAGTAGAAGCTTCAACAGCAGGCGAAGCAGGTAAAGGATTTAGCGTGGTTGCAATAGAAGTAAGACGGTTAGCATCTCAAACAGCAGAAGCTGCAAATGAGATAAAAAAGCTCATAGAAAATGCCACACAAAAATCAGATGCAGGTAAGATAATAGCAGATAAGATGATAGATGGTTATGCACATCTAAGTGAAGGTATATCTGAAACTATCGGACTTATAAATCATGTAGAGTCAGCATCACAAGAACAACTTATAGGTATACAGCAGATAAATCAAACAGTTACAAACCTAGATAAACATTCAAAACAAAATGAAAACATAGCTACTAAAACAAAAGATATAGCTTTGGATACAAAAAGCATAGCACAGACGATATTTGAACGAGTAGATACAAAAGAGTTTATTGGTAAAAAGTAGAGTTTTATTTTTTCACTTCCAAAAGTTTTTCCTTACACAAAGCAGCAGATTTATGTAGCTGACCATCGGTCAGAAGAACTCTTAACTCTTCTATCATCTCTATGTATTCATCATAACGGTGAGAGAAAATCATCTTTAAAGCGGCTTTCTCTTTTTTGTTTAAAACCCCATCAAAAACAGCTGCGATTCCTGCAAGAGTTCGTAAAAAGTGTTTTTCTTGTATATCAGCTTCATCAAGATGGTTTAAAAACTTGTGCAAATCATCATAATCTTTTTCATCGACAATATCCAAGTTTTGACTAAGCCGTATAAGCAAGATGACATTGTTTGGGTGGTAAGTATCTGATAGTACCATGACAGTTGAGATAGCCCTTATCGCTCCTTCTCTTGTGTGTGCTGGGTAGGATGAAAGTATCTCCTCTGTGAGAACTTCGTTGATGATAAACTTTGAGAGTTGATAACCAAAAAGTCTAAGTTTTGCATCTTTGATAACTCTGTACATGACAAAAGCATCCCAGATAGCAGTGACAGGTATGGCTATCCAGACAAACCCCATCCTCACTCCATATCTAGCAGCTAATTTTCTAAGTACCAGTTTTAAAATGATACTTGACAAAACTACTTTTGCTTTATATAAAATAGCTGTAAAAACTAACCATCTTTTAGATACATACTTTTGAGGATTGATACCTAGATATTCTATGGCAGGGTCGGGAATCTCTAAAGCTGTACGAACCATGATATTTGTCACATCATACTCTGGAGGTAAAGTTTGCTCCTCTTTATGGTCTTCAAAACCAGTTAAGTGTGCCAAAGTATGAACACTTTTCATACCAAGCCAATACAAAGAACCGATTTCAAGTATCAACATACCAGCTGTAACCAAAGAGAAGTAGAGATAATAATCCATCGTAGCCATAGACTCTCGATACATCATCTCAAACAAAACGATAGGAACAGTAGTTAAAGCCCCTACTAAAAAAGCGATGATGACAGAGTTTAAGATGACATGGTTTGCTGTTATCTGTAAAACTTTATCTGAGGGTATGTTTTCTAAGTGTATGGTAGAGTCTGATTTTAGTTTTTTAGATAGATGTTTGAAGTATTTTGTCCCTAGGTTTTCCAAAAAGCTTTCACTTTTTCCCTCTTTGACTTTAAGTTCATCTGCTTTGGACATGACAAATACCCCAAAAACTTAACAATGGTTTGATGAAAAGTAGAGTATGGGCTATTTTCATAGATGATTCCTATTTTAAAATACTTTAAAAATAGTATTTTATAGAAATTAATAAAAATAGTCAATATATTTTTAAGAAAAGTGAGATATTTATGAGGTTTGGATTTTTTCATAATCCTCAGGAGTATTCAAGTTTGTAAAAATCTCTTCATCTTCAAACTCTACAAACTTCACATCAATCTTTTCAAAAAGATAAGCAAAGCGATATTTCTTCTTAAGAGTGAGTTGTTTGAGTTTTGGCAATATTGACTTTTTATAGATGGCACAAAGAGGTTGTTTACCTTGTGGGCTTTTGGCTACTACCCCGTCATGAGTATCTAACTGATGATAGAGTTTTTCAAAATGCTTAGTCTCAAAAAAAGGTACATCAACACTTAGGACGGCTATGGTTTCACAACCTAGAGTTTCAAAAGCTGAGATAAGCCCCACATGAGGAGCAGAGTCTTCATACTCTTTCAAATCTTCGATAAAATTAGCTTCAAAATCAAACTTAGTTTTATCTTTACATCCGATATAAACTTTTTGAAAATGAGATGAGAGTTTGGAGAGTTGAAACTCTGTTAAAGTATCAAACCCTTTAAAGGGAAGTAGGGCTTTGTCTTTTCCCATGCGAGAACTTCTGCCACCAGCAAAAATCACACATGGGAAGTTTAACAATTATAAATCTCTTGGGTCTGTAATCTTACCAGTTATTGCTGAAGCCGCTGCCACAGCAGAGTTTGCAAGGTAGATTTCTGAAGTTCTAGCTCCCATTCGACCTACAAAGTTTCTGTTTGTTGTTGCTATGCATCTCTCATCGTCTCCAAGGATTCCCATGTAGCCTCCAAGACATGCTCCACAAGTTGGGTTACTTACTACTGCACCTGCTTCTATAAGTATATCTATAAGCCCCTCGTGTTGAGCTTGGGTCAATATCTTTTGCGTAGCTGGAGTTACGATAAGTCTAGTTCTTTTTGCAACCTTTTTGCCTTTTAAGATTTTAGCAGCGATGCGTAAATCTCCAAGTCTTCCATTTGTACAACTTCCGATAAACACTTGGTCAACTGCCAAGTTATCAGCTACTGCTTGACTGATAGGTTTTCCATTTGAGGGTAGGTGAGGGTAGGCTATGACAGGTTCTAACTTGCTCACATCTACATGAATAGTTTTCACATAGTTTGCATCATCATCTGAGTAGTGATACTTTGGCTCATCTCTTAAATCTTTGCCTTTTAAAAACTCTTTTGTAACATCATCAACAGCGATAATCCCACTCTTTGCTCCAGCTTCTATAGCCATGTTGCAAAGTGAAAATCTATCATCCATGTCAAGATATTGTATCGTATCGCCAGTAAACTCTAGTGTCTGATACAATGCACCATCAACACCTATTTGACGGATGATTTCAAGAATCAAATCTTTTCCATAAACATACTCTTTTGGTTTTCCACTAAACACAACTTTGATAGACTCAG
>JAUTBQ010223778.1:0-20537 GCA_032361185.1 Lepetodrilus ovalis | reverse complement strand
GAATGCGAACACTGTGGGTTTACCTGGGTATCGTTTTTCGAAGCTCTCTTATCTACTACGAGACCATAAGCACTCTCGTAGCGATCTCTTATACACGGAGCTCGTGCACTTACGAGAGAGCTATGGTCTAGCGGTGGATACGAGAGCTTCGAGAAACGATACCCAGGTGAATGTACTACGTACAGTTTAAATAATATATCCATTTTGGCACAGTCAAATATTTATAAAAGATCTCCGGTCTAATTAGATGTTAATGCGAATGTATACTCCTCACGGAGCAGAGAAGTGTAGTAGTAGCAAGAACGGCAGAATGGGAAGAAGCAGCAGCGTCAAAATACCATTAATAACATTATATTTCAGTTTTATATTTTAACTTGTCTAATTAGCAGATCAAATAGACATGCGTCTGAAAGTACGTCTTCATTTGCTATGTCCTACTACCAATTAAGTCTGATGGCCTTTTAGCAACACCCTGTGATCTCAATGTCATAACAAACATTGCGGTGAAGTATAAGTGCAGAGATGTATATCATATACGACATTGTTGACATCTCTCTTGGCTTGGCCATTAGAAGGCACCTGAGGCTTCGCGAATGATGTCATCGCTGTGTTGCCCAGAGATGAGACGGAACGCTCTCTGGAGTAGGTGTTTCTGGTGGTGTAGCAATATCAGACAATTAGCACCAAGCCTGTGAGTGGCCCCCGAGGCACAGTTCTGTGATCGCCATGTGTTTAAGCGCGTCCCCGTCGCCCAATACCGGTGAGAACACACCAAGGCAGCATCCCCTATAGTCGTGTCTATCCCATTGCTTTAGCTGGAGGCGATGGTAGTTCTGAGAACATGCCTAACAAGCGTTATATGGTATTTGGTGTTTTGTAATAGGGCATCATTGTCCGGCGTTTTTCAGTATTTTCAGCTAGATTCGCTCGCAGTGCGTCTTTAGCAGTGGATCGGATTCGTAATGTGGTGGTTTGTTTGGTCGGATTAAACAATACACTGTGATTCTTTCTTTCGGCAATCATATTTAATGTTCAATATTTAACGTTTTTGCCTACTTACTATTGTTTCACTTGAGCATGATTAACCGATAGTTCATGGTATTAGTTGTTCTTTACTCAGCTAGGTAAATGTTTGTGTTAATAAGACATACTAATATATAATACCACCACCACTACAACTACTACTATTACATCAACAACTACTACTACTACTATTACTACTACTACTACTACTACTACTAATAATAATAATAATACAATTGTTTGTATATATAGTGTGCGCCAACTCCCCTCTCCAATACATTCTCAAAGCACTACATGCTTATTCCCCTATCAATGGATCACTGTGCACCCAATGTCCATCTCAGCTTCCTGGTAATGATATCGTAATGGCAGTGCGCCTGTTAAATTCTGCTTTGCCTGCTTGTTCCCAAAGCCAAAGTTCTCCAGACAACCAAATGTTCGTGTTCATGGTGTATTGAAATCCATCCCGCTGAGATTATTTGACATCTAGCCTTAAGGAATGTTGTGGATTATTTTCGATTGTTGCCTTGATTGCTTGTGAAAATTCAAAATACCAGTGAAAACCTTAGAATTTGATTGAGCAAAGCACAATACAGGAAGTAATTGTGAGGTGTATTACCATGCGATGAACATACTATCTATACTCAACATAATTAATTAAGGGCCAACAGATATTGTGTGGGGAAACATTTCTACCAAATGTCAGAACATGCCTTCGTGCTATTCTTCTTCCAATGTGTGAGTTCTTGAAGAATACCGGAAGTCTGTAGATGTCTGGAAATCCTTTGTTAAGAAGACATAAAGCTAACTTTATATATCCACAAAGGCTACTGACCCGTAATTAATTTTGTTGGGTATATTGCATAATCAGTGTCCAAGGTATCGTGAATCGTCATATACAGATACAACAGTCAGCTGGCTTTGAAAGAAAATTTAATTCAATTTTCTAGTATTTTTCTAACGAAAATACATATTTATTTTAGTAACTACGGTTGGTAATATGGACAATACAAGAGTAACTTAAGTTATGCGGACAGATCATGTGGCTGGTATGATCAGTGAGGTAACATCATGTGTAGTCATATTGACACTGATCGTAGATGTATTTGTACAAAGCATTAAAGTTGTTAAACCTTTTAGTAAATGCGTCTCGAACACGCGAGCGTCCTTCATTTCTACATGCATTTGTTAAGTGTCAATCTAACGTTATGCATTAGCAAAACAGATGAATCGCGTATCCACATGTAGTATTTTGAACATTCATTCAACTATTTAAAGGCATAGTTTTTCCTTTTAACGTTTTACACACGTATAAGGTGGTCAGAAAGTACCGTATCTTTGAAGAGCTAGTTTGTATGACATTCAGGCAGTTTTCTACGTCCTTCACTGATATATGGCGCTGAATTTACAGTAAATATGTGGCTTGTCATTAGATGTTATACTATACGGACAAAAAAAACCGGTCTTGTCTCTGAAGTAAAATGCCATCGGATGGTTGTGTTATACTTCTACAGTAATCGTAAGTTAGTACCAATATGACCCATAACTTCCTCTGACGCAGCTATTTCCATTGTGGAGCCTAACCAGAGTCAATATAGATGATAGTTTCTAATGCAAACCACAGATACATCACACTACAACGTCAACAGCAACGTTCGCAAACGGCCATTACGGATCGAAACAAATCCAGTGTGGGGTTCCGTCTAATGTGGATAACGCCCGTCACTGTCGTCAAAAAACGCAGACCCAGTATAACCACGTCCTGCTAGAATATGATCGACTGCACATACCTGACCAAGTCTTCAATACTATACTATCATCACCCGGCACACACAAACGAGTAATTGATTGAATATATGTTACAGTCATGCGTCGTTAGATTTAATTGTTCTTTACATGCAACCATTCGTCTTTGTTTCACTGTAATTGTATCGTGTGTTTGCGATACTGTCATCAATTGCTGTTTTCTGACGTTAACGTTCTATATAGTGGCACTGCTGTGATATATGTGATTAACTGAATGGGATCGAATGAGCGGTAAGTCCCAGGTTACTCCGTCACGACCAGGTGTTGATTGTATTCAGCTCCTGGAACGTGATGACAGAAATGAACATGGTGACCTTTCCACCTCCTCGTCAACGCTGCTCACATTCTATTTGATCTCGTGCATTTCCGTATTAATCAGTGACGTGACAGGTTTACCTGTGCATCAGCAGGTGTTATAATGTCAGGTGCGAAGGATGGTTTCTTAGAATATGGTGTTATGCTATGAAAGGTGAAGGATGCTTAGCACTTTAGTTGCATGATTTTACCAAATGATAGTAAAAGGTTTGGTTACATGTCACGACTGATCAGATAACGGGGGAATCGGATTATCGAAGATTGGATTATCGGGGTCCGCTGTACTACCTTACTTAAAAGTAAATTTGAAATTTGAAAGGAAATATGGTTTTTTCAATGTACATGCTATGAAATGAAAAGGATAGTTTCTTAAATGTATATGCTTTGAAATGTAAAGGATAGTTTCTTAAGTGTATTTGCTATGAAATGTAAACGATAGTTTCTTAAATGTATATACTATGAAAAGAAAAGGATAATGTACTTTAATGTCAATGCTATAAGGTGTGAAGGATGTGCTGTTTAGTAGTTACTATATATGCTATGAAATGTGAAGGATAGTTTCTCTATTGTCTCTGCTATGAAAGGTATAACCTCGGAGTGCTCGAAGAATGCACGAATCAACCTCAATGAAATATGAACCCGAACCTCACGTCTACCAAATAGTGTACGTTATGATGAAACCTTGTCGCTGGTTTAGGGGGCAAAGAAAAGTTTATCATTATCAACAGTGACTAAGAAGTCCGTAGAAAAACTATGTTTTGCATAGGTTCCATTGTCTGTGCCCTGGTGTCTTTGTATGTTATGTAATGTGAATGGTATTTTCTTCCACATGAAGTGGGTTCCATGAAGTTTAATTGCAATATATATATATATATATATTACTACACCGGTATGTGAGGAAGGTGTATGGATCAGCAATAGGAGGTTGTTCGGTCACTTCCTGGTGAATAAATACATGTGAGTTGTTGTTGATTTTCCTGCTTGTCTTTCACTGCATTTTGCCATAAATTGACTTCATTGACACCCAGTGTTTATATAAATGAATGGGCCTTTCTGTACAAGTGGATACCAAACTAGTGAATTTTAATAGGATAGTTTAGTATCAACAGCCTCTCGAACTAAGCCGATTTATATGATAAATGATAGTAGAAAGAAACTGTGCTATGCCCCCTTAACTCTCTCCTTGCTGTAGGCAACCGGAAATGTCCCAAACAACAGTCTGTGCCTAATCCAGACGGTTAATGAGACAGTTCGTCACCGTTCATCTTATTTCCCGCATTATCATCAGATATATGGCTATACCGGTATACCGTGTTGCGACCAGAACGAACATTCGCGAGGTTCATGGATTCGATCTAGCCTATTATTGAAGACCACGAGTTTTCCCATGCATCATCTGTTCATCAAAACGTCTGTTTCTTTCAATAATACACACCTATGGACGGATATAGATGTAGGCAGATATTGTCGTATGATGAATTAAGCTAATTCACCTTCTTCCTGATGTGGACACTCATGAGATGCCTTACATGGAAATTAGTATGACTAATCCAAGAAAACAGGTCATTAGATACCCCAGCTTATGGTACATGTGTTCTTGCTGTAATGGGAATGTGTTCATTGGCAGAGAAAGAAATACGAATTTCTTTTTAATATTTTGTTTTCTCTTTTCTTTCAGGTCTTTCCTTCGCGCGGTCACTCGATCTAGATGACACGTACTGGGTAGGCGAACTTGACAAAAGGAATTGTAAGTATTTAAGAATTGACAGTCCTTTTATGGTTGTTCATGAAGTATTCATTAATGATTTGAAAGTGCTGGTTAAACGCGTATGAACGTTCGATCTTGCTTATTAGCGACCACGAGTTTCTCAATGCGTCATCTGATCATGACAATATCAGCTTCTTTCAAGAATACATACCTACCGACGGTTATAGATGCAGGCAGATATTGTCGTAAACTTTGTCACGTGACTATATTTTAGCCAATTGGTAGTCACGAAATCGCATAAACGTCATAATAAGACATTATGTATTAATTCGCAAGCTCAACCGAACATAACATATTTATGAACATATAAAAACAACGCTCATTTGTACGGTGTCCACGGCGTCTCAAGTTCCAACACACATGGCACGTGGAACTGGTTCATACTGTACAATAAGTTACCTGTAGAACATGCTCACATAATGTACTACAGCGTGAGAAAACATAAATCTGGCACAAGCCATTTTATATAAGCAATTATGTCATCATAGCAAGTCCGTATAATGAACTACAATATTAATTGTTCATATATAATGTCTTTGAAATCAGCACTCGATATAGGCCTATATCCAACCTTCCATGAGCACACAGAACACCAATACTGAAAGTCTGCGGCTAGGCAAATAAGCATAGTATTATTAAATGTTCAGTATAAACATGTTCATATCACTCTTTACTTACATATACCAATTTGAAATATTTGCAACTTACAAAGTATGTCATCACAGCAAAGATAATATAATGACCTACAAGGTTCTACTCGCAATGTCTTCCTTCGAACATTGTTAAAGGTCAAGGTCATAATGATGTAGGCCATGTTCTAACCAGACATCGATGAAGGACAATTTGTTTAGCATGGTTCATTTGTGTATCGAGGTCCAAATGTAATATTGCCGTGCCATCGAAATAAGGAAACATTTCCATTTCCAAATTACATTCTGGACAGCTGACCTTTCATTGCAGTAATCTTCAGCATGGTGCTGATGTGTCTACATACTTTAGTATATAGCTACCATAGTTAGTACTTCTGTACCAACCGTGTGTGCACATACTTCATATGGGTTCTATGCTCATACCACTGATTGTCCGGTTATAGCCGAACTGATACTTTAAGACCTCAGCGTATTGTTTTGGAGCATCGCTGGTCGTGCTCAAGGTCTCAAGTTGATTCCTGACTCAAAAATAGTACTACAAATGGCATCCATGAAGGTACACTGCAATATTGCCTGTATTCTAGACTATGATGGTGGTTTAGTTGAAAACCAATTATTTGGAAGCAGGTGGGCTTTTGCCTAAGGTATAATCCTAGTCAAAGACTTTTTGTGGCAACTATATGTTTTTTAATTGGAAAATATGGACCAATATTGTTCAAAATATATTTTACATATACAAACCCATAAATAATCGAAATAGTAGCCACGAAACGTCTTGACTAGGACTACTTAAGCTATTAAAATGTACAGTAACTTCATGCTTCACTGCATTAAAGAAAGCGTCATAGAATTATATTTTTAATTTACTTTCTAATTTTCAGCATGGTGGAGTAAAAAGTCAATAGATGAATTTGGCCCTTTATCTAAAGGTATGTCGAATACGATACGACAATTTATATAAATTTGACATTTAAAAATACACTTAAGTTTCGTGATACTAGAAAATAAGTACATTATGTCTGGCAGAATTACTTTCATGTGACAGTATCGTACTTGAAATTTTCGTACATTTAAAATTCATTACAATTTATATTAAAAACTGGCAAACAGATTAGTTGTAACATTATGAACAAGATGGTAATTCAAATCGTTTGAAACTTTAGTTTCATTCTTAAATTTGACACTCCTATTGTACCGGTAATTTCTTTTTCGTGTTAAAGTGTTCTGATTTGATGCATTTAATTAGATCAATAACAATGTAATATCAATAGATCGTTTTACGTTGGTCATATATATTCATATATTTGCGCTGTATAAATGTGTATAATAATAATTATAATAATTACCATTATTATAATTAAATACTATTATTATTATTATTATTATTATTATTATTATATATCTATACTATATTAATTATAATGATAGTAAAATATTATTATTATTATTACTATTATTATTATTATTATTATTATTATCATCATTAAGAAGAAACGACAATGGCAATATAATGATGATTATGATGATAATAATAATAACAATAGTACTACTAATAATAACAACAATAATTCTAATACTAATGATAATGATAATAAAATATTATTATTATTATTACTATTATTATTATTATTATTATTATTATTATCATCATTAAGAAGAAAAGACAATGACAATATAATGATGATTATGGTGATAATAATAATAACAATAGTACTACTACTAACAATAACAACAATAATTATAATACTAATGATAATGATAATAATACATTATGTGGCTTATCTTCAGCAGCAGCCAGCGCCATATCTCAGCAATCAGGAGAGGACCAGTCACAGGAACTGTATAGTAAGTACAGCCAGACACGACGTCTCATAATCTATACCATACGATACAGCCACACACGATGTCTCATAATCTATCTCATACCTACAGCCAGACACGACGTCTCATAATCTATCTCATACGCTACAGCCAGACACGACGTCTTATAATCTATCTCATACGCTACAGGTCATCCTCGAAACACAGGCCATTCATATTTAGATCACCTACGATGGTACAAGACAATGACGCCACTTTCTCCATCAACAAATAACAACAATGTCAAGCTGTCAGCTATACAAATGGCCAACAGCTATATCCAACATTGGCTTCATGTCACACATTCCAATTTTCCTGGCTGTAACGTTTACTTCAAATAACCAATACCAAAAGACATTTAGATTTTTTTGTAAAACCCTGTTCCTCAATCTCTGCGTTACCATAGTTACATTCCGCGAATATTAAATATTAATTTGGTGATAAAACGTTCCGTTTTGTTAATTGTGACTGTTATAAACAATGACGTCAGATTAGACTTGTTGTATGGCCTCGAAGGCAAGTTGGTTCACGTGAGCATGTTTTTTATCTTGCTTGGGCTCACTGGAGATATCATTCTACACCGAGCAGTGTATGTCAGTCGTGCAGCAGGGGAAGTGTTCAGCACATTAGGTGACAAATAATGAACACACAAGTCTTGTATATCATACTTTAAAATACTGAAACTGATCCCATTGTTATTTAGATGTCATTTGTTAGTATCGGTTGTTATTATTATTATTATTATTATTATTATTATTATTATAATTATTATCATCATCATTATTATTATTATTAAGTTCGTTTCTTTTTCTCAATCACAATCGCGTATTGAACGTACACTATTTTTTTCAGTCTCACTCAAAGAATACTAATTTACACGAAATGAGGAATACTTCAAATACAATACCATACGTATGGTATTCCTGTATAAATGAAGTAGGAAAGAGCACCTAAAGACTGCAGGTTCACAACAATAATCTAGGACTTATTTTCTTAAAGGATATTAGAATTGTTCATACGTATTCTGAAATATATTTCAGATAATGTGTTGCAATACTGATGTGAATATTATTAGATCTGCTATGAAATTCTACGTCTGAGTTTAATTGATAATGGGACAAATAAAGACGACGAAACAGTTAGAATATGTTCGGATAAGTGCATTCTCAGTCATCAGAAAGGTCCATTAATACACTCTAGCCTCGTGCTCCGGGACATCACGTGACACTCTCGTCTCGCGATAGTCTCGTTGTATGCGCGATTTGGCGATGACAATAAGTCGAGACGCATAGGACATAGTATCATCCTGGATAATGACAATTTCCTTAGATGGACATTAGCCTAATATAGTTCTGTTCCGAATTCAACCCTGTTAACTGTGGTCCCCGACATTAAGCTTATTGCTCTCGGAAACGTTTCACAAATTATTATAGATAAATCAAATTATGTTGAATCCATCAGTATGGAAAACATTCAATCGGACACACGTTAAAGTACTTTTCGTGATGTTGGTGCCCATCTAGGAACAGGTAGAAATTCTGTCAATTATACTTGATATAAATTATAAAAGGTTGGTCTTTTGAAGCTATATTTGTTTTGGTAAAATAGACTCGTCTAAATGCTGGTTAGCTTCGTTGTCATCATCCAACAACCATACGACCCGAGAATCACCAGAGATGCGTGTTCCTTTAAATGAGGGTTCATAATGAGAAGCCTAATAAAGCTGAATCCACTGACATCTCTATGGGATGTTGGTCCATGTCATACCGTTCCTACAAACGGAGAACCTTACGGAGCTTGTGACTCCACCAGATTTATGGCCGTCTTAGGAATACGTGCACTCGGAGCTCACGTGTTCCACTGTGTAGTCGTGCTATCTGCGAGTGCTTTACCTTTCAAGTCTAGCATTCAAAGTACCATTAATCCCGTGTATAATATGTACGTGTAACTATTATCTCAAGACCGGTACATGTATAACTTATGTGTATGGCCTTGTATCAAGAAGAGAGGGGAAATATACTAAAATAAACCGTTTAGCGTTACCTTTATTTTCGCAACGTTCGTGATCGGTGGAATGCCGTAGATAGTTCTACTTGATGAATAATTTAGTGATTAAACGAAAATACCACCACCCTTTCTTTTATCTCACGGGGATTAATTACACGAGGTCTTATTGGCATGGTAGATCCAGTCAGAATACGATCAGAATCTGCTGGAGCGAACAGTGTTAGACCTGGTCTTGTCTAATAAGGAAGTTTCGGGATTGAATCATACATATATGTACATCATGCAAAGACGAATCCCAGTCTGCTCGCACTTGTACTTGTACGTACAGTCTCAGTCTACAGTCTACAGTCGGACATACATCACGCTAGAACGGCTAAATCAGCATCATTAACTACAGTAACCTTTTCGAAGACGAGCGTATATTATCGCAATTAGCAATCAGTCGTAGACGTCTAAACAACAGGGACACAAATTGCAGATTGATCCACCTGACCCCCAAGGCATGGGTCTAATTAGCGTTAAATAACATTGAAGAAATAAAATAAAAAATTGTGATTGCAATCATGAACAATGCGGGATAAAGGTGGGTTGCTACCTTTATAATAAAAACAGGTCAGAAATAGGAGTATTGTAGCGTAGTCTGCAGGAAATTATTCGACGTATAAATTTAGATAACCTATTTTGTTTTTCGTCTTGACATATATCTAGATGCAAATTGCAAGATTTTTATTTTTTTTTATTTTTATTTTATTAATTGGGTGGGGTTTTTTTGTCGTTTATTTTACGTTTGGTTTTCTGAACTTAGAAACGTTTGTTTTCAGAAATATTTTATAGTCTGTTACTAATGCTGAAGCTGAATTCCATGTGCATGCCGTGCACAAATGCCACCTATACAACGTAAACAGAAATTTGTAGAAATACGTGACATTAATTTATTCCACTGTAAAAATAGCGGTGGTGGTTTTGGGTAAAGACTACATAGGCATAGGATATTATCGCATCACAGGTCTCCTTTAAATGATCATCACCGTACATTATAAAAGCTACAAGTTTTCGCAGAACAGTTCAAACTAGATACCACATATTAGTATCAACCACATACGTTTCCAAAGATTAGGCCGATACGTCACATTTAAAGGACACCTATACGACCTATGTATATACGACCTCTAAATATTTCGACTCGAGTTGATTGAGCCTCTAATATGTGCCTCTAATATACTATCCAGTTGCCACAACACACGGGCTTAATCACCTCCCCACCAGTGTTTGAACTGCCTTAATATAATATGGTCCGTTTAAATTTGATCTTTATGGGATGAGACTGATTACTTACCCTGGCACCGGAAATACGCTTAGCAAATAGCGATAACTGTATGTCGTAAACCGAGGCGCTTTCCGGTGTGTCGACCACAGTCCACCGTTAATAAAATGACGTCCCAAAAGTGTGAGCTAGCGTGTTTCCATTATCCGCTGATTTGTTTACTACCTTCGGTCGTTACGACATCGTGGTGGACAGTGACGACCTCTGATATATACATAGACCAACACCACCGACTAACTTGTACAATATTAATAATAATAATAATAATAATAGTGGCGTTTTAATGAACTTTTAGAAGAACATTTTACGCGCGTCACCGTGCATAATATCCCGGATATGTGGAGGGCGCAGCATTTTTAAAGGTCTGAAGTTATAGGGGTCGTACACGAATACGATACTAATTACGGCATTGTAATAGCATTCTTGATTTTAAATCGTTTCCCGCTAGGAGTGGTTCTATTCTTGAACTGAGGACCGTGCGCCGGTGCAATAAATAGACTTCCGGTGTAACTATTTTAGGGAATAGGCCACTAGTGTTGCTAAAATAGAGTTCCTGTGTATTTTTAAGTCTGCAATACCATTGTATATTGTGTAAACCTATATACAGATAGCTGGATTATTTGTGTTCGTGGTATTGGATAGATAAGGAATTATCACCTGATATTAACACACGTTTAGATCTGAATGCCTTCGTTTAGGATAAAAATACTGGTAATTCAAAAGTTGTGCAATGAAATATATGTCTACTAGTGAGAATCATGTTATCTCAGTTGCTTTATTACATACTACTTCTAATAATAATAAATTACTAAGAAATAGAAACATTGAATTGGGGTTTACAGCCGCTTTCTTGATTATTTCACTCATTATCATCTATGCAATAGCAATCAATGTTTCGACCCAACTGTGCTGGGTCTTCTTCAGGATCTCTACTACTGCAATCACATCTTGTTACCCCTAGCGTAACAATATACTACTACTACTACTACTACTACTACTACTAGTACTACTACTATTTCTTCTACTACTACTACTAATAATAATAATAATAACAATGTGTTATTAATACTACTATACTGATAATAATAATAATAATAATCTTAATAATTTACTAAAATGTTCTCGTGTTCCAGGTTGTTATGTAGAGACGTGTGTGCCTGACTTCATCTTGTGCGCGAAGAGATCAAGGACACAGCGAGGATTCAGCATGTGCAAAATGGATCACCGGATGTGCGCAATGGAGTGTTGGAGCAAAACGAGCAAAGGCGCCGGAGCGTAAGCGCTTCCGGGAAATTCCGGGACAATTCCGGAAGCCCATGGAACGGTCTGCCTTACCACGAGACTGAGATTGGAATACTGCTCATTACATTGCTATTGCTGTTACGTTCCGTTCGCTGTCTGTATCATCATGAAGGTTGTACAGACGAGACGGCCATTGTTCTCTTCAGTTCAAAGCGTTTCAGAACCTTCTACGTTGCCTGTCAGCTGAAACACTGCAAACCGAAACCCGTCTTGCTCTTTATAACTCTGTAGAATCTCATACCTTAGTTCCTTATGGACCATCCTGAACACTGATATTTTACTAATTGACCTATCCAGCGCAGCTCTTTATGTTTATGGACCTATATGACGCAGCTTTTTCTTGTTTATGGACCTATGTGTAGACATCGCTGCTAGAAGTGTGTAGGTTTTATGTTATTGTTTCCTTACGTTTGTCAGCCTACGGGTTGGCGTCATCGTACTTCGTGTAATCTGGAGCTGTTTCGTATATGTGTTATAAATGCTATTTTCTTCAGAAGATTCTTAATTTCAGCATGTAAGTTAAGAATGAAGTTTCATGCAGGCTGCCTGTTTATCTCACAGAGGAATCTATTTTGAATACATCACGTCGGCATCTCGGGAGCTCAGTAAATCAAGAACAAAATTAGATTGTCAGTTGACAGCGGCAGAAAATCGCAACGTGTGAAAGCCGGAAATGGTGTATGCGCGCGCTCTTTAAAATGATTAGCAGATTTAAACGGGTCTACATTTGCTTCTTTAGACATTGGGTGCCCTTTTTCGAAGCTATGTTTAGGGATTAGGTTAATTTGGAGCTATGAATTCAGAGTTGAGAAATGCGAGATATGTTTTGATAACACGCGCGTATACACCACTTCCTGGTTCCATTATTTTGCGCTTTTCGGTCAGCCGTTCGGACCCCTTAACTGCACGATAGCAAGCGCAATATTTACTGCGGCAGCCCGCGTACTGTAATATGTTCCACACAAATAACTACGACTCGTTTGGCTCGATGCCTGGAAGTGTCTGTTGACAAACCTAACCAAGCATGAGAAGCCAAAGTAGGCAAGCCGAAGCCACGAATTGAACGAACACGTCAAAAATTAAATTGTGGCATTGAAGAGCTTATCTCCTTAATGGCAGTGTTTTGTTGGCGCATAATGCCGGGGGGACCGCGATGTTCGTCTGGGGGCCCGGGCGAGGTAATGTGCCAGGATTTGGGGGGTGCGGGCCAGGGTGAGGGTCCAGTGGGTAGATTGAGTGATGAAATGACATGTGGCTACCACAGCTGAGGTTGTCCTGTGTCCGGCAAACTTCAATAAAGACAATTCGTCTTCAACATAGACTTGTGCTTGTATTTCGTCTGGCGCCATCGAGAAGACCAACTGGACGTCATACCGCTAATAAGGTTGTACTCCACTCTAATAAAATCCCTATACACCAGAGGCGAGAGATTTATTGCGGCGACAAGAAAAAAGATAGAAACTGATTCTATCGAAATTTGTCGCAGCGACAAACGTTGCGAATTTCGCTTTTGATGTGCAAGCATATAGACAAATGATAACGTTCTCTCAGAACGTAAATTGCCGAATTTGTCGCCGCGAACTTCGCTCCTGGTGTAAAAGGATATTTCCACGACATGACAAAGAAAAGTATGGGAATACCAAGATCACAAGAAATTGACAAAGAAACTGTAATTTAATTTAACAGAGGTCCTTTAAAAACTGCATATAGAGCTATCAGCTCATAATGCTTGAAAATGAACGTTCATGTTGAATTGTTTCAAATACTAGTAGTATACGATTAGTGACACTGCATACATCTTCTAAACTAGTGTATAATGTATGTACTCTTAATCTTTAAGGGAACGAATCATTCCATAATGTTCAACCTCGTAATACGACAGCACTCGTCAAGTCGGTATTCAGAGAAATATGTACTGTATACACCGGTTGACGGTATAACATTACATGATTAGATTAATTTGTCTCTACATACTTTTCGGTTTTACCTTGCGGCTAATATGTTGCTAAGGGGTATGCGACTGAAAGAATAATAAGTAATGTTATATGACACCTCCTGCGTAGTCACCTTATATGGAATATAACTATAGTGACGATGACGTTGACTGAAATGTAATTTCACATTTTCTTTTTTTCAATAGTTAGCCCTTTTTTCAACTTACCAAGTTATACCTATCTTATTTATAAATGAAATTGGAGCTGAATCTATGTAACATTGTGGTTATATTAAATTACTACTACTTATTATTATTATCTAATAACAGTCAAATTACATCAAAAAGAAATTCAAGTTTAACTTACTGTGGTTTCATCATCAGAAATACTAAGTGACTTAATATAAAGATAAGTATTCACATGGACTCCACGATATGCCATCTAGTGTCATTTTCAAATTTTCGTCAACGAGTTGTACTGGTAATCAAATGTAATATTACATGTATTTATATTTCTCTGAATACTGTACGACCAGTGCATCGTGAATGACAGGTGGGTGATGAGCGAGTCTTCTCTCATTAGCAATACATGTGAGCGCCACAACACTAATATAGTATACTTTCTCAATGATGCTTTCATAGTTTCTCACGTACAGAGTAGCGCAGTTCTCGCGGATGACAAATGGGTGCATTGAAATACCATTCGATTAGCTGGCTAATCATTGAGCAATAATGCAAATATTCCTTCTGACATATTTGGTATTTCATGGCGCTACTTTAACAGAAATTGGCCTTAATTTTCTTCGGAATGATGGTTAACATGACATATTGAAAATATTTAAATAGGAATTTCAAGCATAATATCTTCAACTCCAACGTTAGTATCAATTCCAAACACATTTCCTTACTGGCTTTTGCACCAAGTCCTTCGAATTTATGACAATAAAATATATTTAAATAATTACTTTATACTGGTTAACCATAAATGAGCACCACACTTGAGCTATTAGGATTCTATTTAAAACTATTGTCTTGAATAACAAACAAAAAAATCAAAATGTGTGGATGAGTATGGTATTGTGATCTAGATAACGATCGTTGCAACTGAAAATTGGAAAAATAAATTGAAGATATTGTTTTTAATGTCGCTATGATTAGGAAATGGTGCAATCCAAATTTCTTCTTATGACAAACTCCTTTCTATCCAGGCCTTCATATCCTATCCTATCTACATACGTAAATGTGGCTGGAATAACATGTGAATTTCATGGAAAAGAACGAATAGCGACTTGATATATGAAATTATCGGCTGTGTACTGTATATATGTTACAGGCAATCTGTGAAACCAGGCATTTCGCGTATCGCCTAAAACATTCATGCATTTCACGTTTAGTGCCTGGGACCACTAGTTATTTCACGTAATGCTTGAACTATTAGTATATACAGTTTCTCAAGACACAGGTGGTCCTGCTATCGATTCCAACCATTGGCATGGCTCAACACAGACTCCACAAGTTTAATACCTCTAAAATGCTCCCAGTTGAACCAGTGTCAAAACACATGAAGACAAACTGGAGAGCGATACTTCAATGGCTTTCTTTCGTGTCATCAGATTGCGAAAAAAACAAAACCTGATCAACCGAACTAGGTTTTTCTGCTTTTTAACATCAAGACCAGAGTGGGAGCGCAAATACTTGGACAATTATACTGAATTTACACAGGAACTCACTGGATTATGTTCGGATTAAAGTAGTATTTAGTATCAGTAGAACGTGTCCATTCGTAAAGAGAACGAAGATATACAATATTTGGTCTGTTGCTTGGACGCTGGGTCATATACAAAATGTCAACACGAATGAGTCGAGCACTAATATATTTATTGACGTACACTTATGGCACAAAAATAATGATTAATTTGACATTTTCTACCATGTAAATGATCAATCCCACTCAGACGAGGTGCATGAAACCCACGTGTTGTCCACCCACTCACAGCAGACTTTAATACTGTCAGCTTTACGTCTGACACTCTTCAAAACGGGATTGATCCAAGTACGAGTTTCATAATGGCAACAGGTGTTGGCAATGGATAGGGTTTCACATAAGAGGGAACCGTCTCCACGGTTTCGTAATAGCTGCATTGAAAACATCACAGGAACAACGCGTGGGTTCTCAGACTGCTAAGGTCCTTGCACACCGGAGGCGAATTTCGCGGCGACGAACTCGGCGATTTACGTTCTGAGATAGAACTATCATTTATCTATAGTATGCTTGTACACCAAAATCGAAATTCGCAAAGTTTGTCGCTGCCATATTAAATTCAGATGAAATAGTTCCTATATTTTGTCGCCGCTGATTGTCGCTGAGATAAATCGCTCGTCTCTGGTGTGTAATGAGCTTTGCACGGGCAGGTACATATTACACGTAAACTCTATCTCCATATAATATACGCTACTAAATCTTTGGACATAAACTCATGGGCAAAAGAAAGTATAGGTTGTGTTTGATTTTGGATAATATTTTGGACAATATTTCGGTTGCAAATTGAGTTTAATTCATAAAGTTATCAAATAAGATTCATCATCTATGCAGGAAATATGGTAATGTCAACATAATGTCATATCATTTCAATTGCGGGACACTAGCAATATCAGTAACGTATGTGACCACCCGCTAGATCTAATACACGCCGGTAAACGTCATCACATCGATGTCGTCAAACGTCACAAAGTCATGACGTTGTTTGGTATACTTTGCCAGTCTTCCCTCACAGCCAGTTCCATCTGTTGAATATGATGATGTAGGGGTTGGTGGCAACATCTAACGTGTATGTCCAGGTGGTCCCATAAATGATCCACTGTATTCATATCCGGTAAAGATAACTCTTTGCCAACTTCGGACTTGCCACCGACGAACTTGACGTGCCAACCGCAATCTGGCACGTCGATGTTGTGAGGTGAAGGTGTACGACAAACCATTCTTGCAATTCGGTGTTACGCCACTCCCATGCAGTCCATACTCATAGCGTGCTCTCTCTGTTCCTGCGTCAATCTTTGTTTAATTCTAGCGTGGTTTCAGTAGCTATGATAGTAAGGCATAAGACCAGTAATGTTATACCCCAGTTATGCACGTGCATTGCATTCTATGAGTGGAAAACATGATTTACCATTGTTTCAAGACGGCATCAGCACCGTAACGTGGTTTGCCTTCCAATGATCTGAATTTCATTCTCTGTATTTGGACACTCATTATTGACATATTTATTTTCCATTAATCACGAATATGCTTGTGATCAATAGAATATAAAAACCTATCCTTTCTATTGCCCATGAGGTTATATATTTATCCGTATGTTATTTTTAAAACAAGCTTTAGATATTCTTCTAGAACTTGTAAATTACTAAAGCTAAGTTCTGAAATTTGGTAGAAAGCTTCCCCAAACAATATTTTTAACTTGGGGAAAACTTACTTTAAACAAATACATATAACATTTTTTTTTAAATCGTAAACGATCTGAAACAAAATGACTTCACAGTCCTCGATATATGGCTGCATGTGCTTCGTGGCCCAGTCAATAGCTACGTAGATCTACTAGAAGGAAGTGCGGAGACTTCTATAGAGACACCTCTGGGGAACTGCTGATTATTGTGGCGCTATGATAATCATGTCACGTCGTGTCGCCTACTTAGCACACCACGTGTATTTAGACATGGGTCCATCTACATCCGGAACATGGACAAGCGTTGAATTACTCGAGTACCGTATGAAGAACACCACGTGTGTGTATAGGAATACTGTGAAATAATATGTTTAACTATGTTATTGCACACATAGGTTAGATGATGATGATGATGGTGGTGGTGGTGGTGGTGGTGGTGGGGGTGGCGGTGATGATGATGCTGATGATGATGATTATGATGATGATGTTGATGATGATGTTGATGATGATGATGATGATGATGACGATGATGGATGATGACGATGATGATGATGATAATGATGCTGATGAGGAGGAGGAGGAGGAGAGGGAGAAGGAGGATCTTGAGATGGAGGAGGACGTTAAAGAAGAATGCATGTATAGCCAAAACAGAAAATTACATTTAAAACAAGCAATATAGCTAGCAAGGCAGTTGAGAATCAAAGGGCGTCTTATTTGCATAGCACATATCCTTTAAAGCTAAACTACGGTGACACAGAATAGCAATTTGTATTACTTCTTTTTTATCCAAATGACTTTATCACGAAAACAGGATTATATTGAGCGGTATCGTGCGTTCTAAACGAGTTAAAGCGATCTGGATTACAGAGCAGTGAATCAAATCTAAATTGTAATCTGCTATAATCTTTTAAATCTGTCAGAACGGTGTGGTCGGGTTGCCATGTCTGTTATTTAGACCACTCGGATAGCTTTTAGGGGATCTTACCAGAGCAAACAATTATTATTGACTGCCGGTTGGTGCCGAGTGCGTTTACGAGTATCGCGTGAGTGCACGAGACAACGTAGGCGAGATCTCGCGAGAGAATTACATCACACTAGATTCCATTCACCGGTTGGTATCATGACACATTTAGCATTGGCACTGATGTAGTAGTGTTCTATACTCAGCAAAACTATTTAAGGGTCAGTCGTCTTTTGGACATATACATGTAGCTGTATATTAGTTTTACAAGGAATAATTTCCAAACATTTACAAGCTTCAGGTATTCTTCAAGAAGCATTAGCAGAATGGCACCGGATTCGTGAAGCAGAGTTCTGAAATTTGGTAGAAAGCTTTCCGACACAATATCTGCTGGCCCCTAATTTATTTTGTTGAGTATATAGCAGTGATTATGGTCAGTCAGCAGGAAAACTATAAAAAGGAAGTACTGATGCGTTTCAAAAACAGATATCAAGATTATTAGAAGACCAATAAGTTATAATATAATGCATTATCTTATCACGGCTTTCATGTTTTGTATGTATATGTCCTGTTTATAACAGGGTAACCTTTCACAAAGCTCTCTTATCTACTAACAGACTGTAGAGCTCTCTTAGCAGTGTAGTAGCTATCGGCAAAGAGAGGGTTATTGTCTCCTAGTGGGTAAGAGAGCTTCGTGAAAGGATACCCTGGTCGGATGTCCACGAGATGGTGGTTTAAGCAGACTAGAATATCCTGCAGTAGTTTGAATGTGGATACCGCACCCAGACACATTATTAACTGGCTTGGAGCCGACCTATCCTTGCTTTATCCATGTAGTGCCGAGCGGCAAGCATGAGAACATCACTATCATCTTTTAACGTCGGCTCGAACCATAAGCATATCGCACTCCGAAATGACGCTCTAACCACTATCCCGCTGATGCGGTCAGTATATGGAATGCGATCGAATTAAACGTGATATATTATATAAATAAATACCACAAACTGTTTCTAGACGTTTGATGGGGACATACAGCCATAGAAATCTTAACGTGATCCCGTCTAAGACAAAGAAAATGATACTTGTGAACTTCTATAATTACACTTAACTCAAGTTGGCAGTAATTAAATGTCAGTCTATGCCGTCTACGGTTGACTATACAACGTGGACTGAGGGCCGTACATAATTGAATGTCTTAGGTCTGGAGATAGCGTGCTAAATCAAGGGTGTGAAGACTGCGATAAATGTCTACCAACTACGCTAAATTGGCCTCAAGAACGGCATGTTTTTACATTCTAACAAGACTAAATGTTCCAATGCCTGAAGACAAACGCAACCCATGTTTCTGGGTTATAATTTGGCCTCAAATTATCGCAGCACCCTCTGGGTTGCCACTATCATGTCCCAGTATAAATAACAGTGCAGTTTTGAGGCCATGTTTAGTAGTATTGCAATGGTCACAGTATGGGCTTTGCTAACGAATACTCAATAAAATTAATTAAGGGCCGATAGAGACGTAAAGGGGAGGCTTTAACTACCAAATTTCGTAATTAATGAATCTGGTGCCACTCTTCTTGAAATGTGTCTCAAATTTACTGAAGAGTTCGTGGAGTTTGTAGACGTTTGGACATTCTTCGTTGTTAAAATATTATTAAGCAACATTATGGTGTCCAAAAAGGCTGCTGGTCCTTAATTAATTTCGTTGAGTATATTATAAAAGCTTAGTTTCACCATCTTGCTTGTCGTCATGTATCGTGGAGTCGGAAGTGCGTATCCACGATATCTGGCGTGGACCTATTCTCGAAACGTTTTTACGATCGTACGACGACCTGAAGGATACCGATAGCACGTGCTTTGCACGTTCTTAGACTAAAAATACCATAAGAACGTTTCGAGAATAGGTTCCCTGGGCTCTATTCCACAGAATTCGTTGCGCATTGTGAGTCGTAACTGCATTGTAGGTATCATACAACGAAATGCTTCTCCTTAGATCATAATGGTACAGTATAGGTTTCATTGATATAATATTTATTAAGGAAATAACCATATCACATCACAGATGGAATGACAGGTGAGTGAGTGATTATGGAGTTTAACGTCGCTGCGGGAATCTTTCACCCATTTGCGACGATTAAACAGTAATTATTT
>JAUTBQ010223667.1:0-20547 GCA_032361185.1 Lepetodrilus ovalis | reverse complement strand
ATGTTGACACGGGAAACCCCTCGTAGTGTGACAGCGTATAGTACAGACTGATGTGCTATCGCTGTCAGGAGAGCATGGCACTGTCCTAGAAACCGTTGCTCAGAATATATTGTAGCTACGATAGGCTGAAAGTCTATTATATAAAAACCTTTTCTCTTAATTTAGTAATATTCAATCACAATGGTATATATTTTACGTTGTGACTAAACTTAATTTAAACAATATTTATTCTCATGACATGACATACACAAGACATTTAACAATACAATAATATACATAAATCATGAGAGGGGATTGACAAACAGGATGTTAACATCCTATGTTAATGTCGCTCCTCACCAAACTAAAGGGATGAAATGAAGGAAAACATTAACATTATAACATTTATGTGGCTACCATATTTGAAATGGTACTATGTATCAAGCATAGTAAATGAGAGAGTACCAGTGTATAACTATTAGGAACAACCAAATAAATACAGGGTGTGATACAGACTACTTGACATGCTTGAGAAAGCTTTGTGGAATAGTGCAGAATGATAACATACTCAACCAAATAAATTATAGGCTAAAAGTAACACTTACTTTGCTTTCTATTTCTGATACTTACTCCAAAACACACTCAATAGTCCCTTCTCAATTCCCCAGCAACTATTCATCTTACATTCCCCTCAAGCAAAAACCTCAAAGTTTTTACTTTACCTCACACATCGCACAAACACATTTTCTCCTTTATAACAAACTTTGGAACTTGGCTTGTATTGAGGAATCTGGTATCATTCATTTTCCAATGTGTCTGCAAGTTCTTGAAGAATACCTGGAGCCTGGAGACGTTTTGGAAATTCTTCATTGCAATATACAACTGCGACTGGAATTTGATTAATTTTAATGAGAATATAAACTATTAGAATACAGGCATACTCAAATGGCAATTGCAGCCCAAGTATGTTCTGCCTGGGGAATAACTGTGTGGTGTATGGATGAAAATTATGGTTTATTTTCTGGAAATTGACACAAAGATTCTATATCTTAACATCTCCTTTCTCACCACTGACAAGTGTACTACAATGTCACAGAAATCTGGAATATTATGTAAAATCGAACTCTCATATAATTAATAATAACGTTAAGATGTTTAATTTGTACTAATATTTTGCATCAAATATCTAAAACGTTGTTGTACATTGAAGCAATGACACTTAACCGTGTCAGATTCAGATAGGCACGGGCTGTTTAATTTTTAAATAGGTTAAAAGAAATATAATATTGACTCTACACCTATGAAAACCAAATAGGAAGTACAAATACTAAATATACGTTGGTTATTTGTCACGAAGCCCTCCCTTGTATCTTTATGACGGTCGACGAGCTTTTAAGGTTGAATGCTTTCTAAACACAAGACAAGTGTAAAGATATATATGTGGGCTGCGAACAAGTACCCTCGCTCGTCAGCCGTGCGATTATGACGTCTTCTGCCGGAATTCTGCCCATTGTGTCGCCTCAATTGAATTTGACGATCTATGGAGTAATATCTGTATGAAAGCCTGCACCCGCCTGTCGAGCCCTGCTCTCTTATGCTACTGCCCTGAATGTGTGCTTGCTTTACCCGGGTCCGTCTATTGATCGGGTGTTGGGTGGGGACGCAGTTTGATGCAAGAGATCTTGCTTAGTCATATGTCGGTGGTCGGCTACTGGCGTAGACCGTGTCGACTCTGTTACTGACAGTGAAATATATACACACACACAATAACACGCACATACACACAGGGTTCAGCCATAATGGAAATGCCGGATATGACAGTATTCTAAGTTTTGATCGTGCACTGTGCTTTTTGGATTACGGTGGCTAAGCCTGGTAGTATTGCGTTCCCTGGCGACGCAAACATGGTTAAGAAAATTAGGAAGAAAGTTTTGGAAACGGGTGAAGAGAAGGTAAATGTAATATTCTACGTTGGGACTACCTGTTGGTTGACCCTTTCAATGTTAGAGAGGAGCTGAAATGTCTTAGTGAGTACTGATTAGAATTAATACAACAGAGAGGGGGGGCTACTTGGCCACCAGTAGTTTTGTTTGTTTTCATGGGGAAGTGCCTCTATGGTGTATAGATGTTAGGATAGCACAGTTGATAGTTCATCTGGCACCAGTCTAGATGGTTTGAGTTTGAATCCCATCCATGGACCCAGTATTTTCTCCAAGGTGAAAACCTGGCTACTGTTTCTCAAAACTATTTCTCTATTATGAGACCATAAACACTCTCGTAGCGATCGTATACATGGCACTCGGCCACTTACAAAGAGTGCTATGGTCTCAGAGGATATGAGAGCTTCGAGAATTAAAAATGGCCCCCGAGATAATGTAACAATTTCCGAGCGTGATTTCATTCTCGATTCAAAATGTATTTCACAAATAAATCCCATACAAAGTTTGAATTGCGCATGAAATTGTACTCGGAAATTGTTTCTTAAACTCGGGGGCCATTTTCAAATATATAGTTCGATGTATACGACTGTCTTTAAATCTAAGTGTGTAGTTCTCATCTGTACCAGCCATAGCTTGGTGAATCTTACTGTAATGTATAATTGTTGAGGGTTTTCCTCCTATCTTGAACATATATCTGTGAGATCACTGAAATAGTGCAGACCGTGATGTAAACTCACATTTGTAAATGGGACACGTTAATATTAATATGGTAACGTGTATGAGGTGTATGAGGTGTATGAGGCGTGCAGGTGAACTTTAGTGGCAGTAAAGGAATGTGTTTACTACGAAGGTGTACAGAGTATTCTATGAATCGGCTAAATACATGCACCAGTACAGTAATAAAATAATAATAAATCCTATTCGTCCGAATCGCTCAAACTGCAACTATGACTTGTCGCACTCTGGGTCTTATAGCAGTTTGAATACATTTAAAAAAAAGCAAAACAAATTGGGGACGCACATCTCTGGTCAACGAAATTGATGTATGCCAACCCAATTTGCTGGATGGTTCAGCGAAATATAAATATGTTTATAGGCATACGCAAACACCTAGTGGCCCTGTATGCTGGTAGGTGTGTGTGTAGATGTATGAATAAGCCTGGTGATAAGCGCGGCCAACTAAAGTATTGAATTGCTATCAGTTGTCTGTCTGTGTACATAGCAGGTGTGGACTGAACACTGTGAATGTCTTCGGAAATAGATTGCTTCCTTCTATATTCACATGATTTAGATGGCTCGGATCGCCTGATTAAGCTGCAGAATTATTTCATGGCATGTCCTAAAAATGTTTTAAGATCATTGACAAGTCTTTTTTTGTTTTGTGACCTATTTTATGAAATAGGTTTATGATGCTGGATTTGAATTTTAAAAGATCTTTTGTAGTAATTATTATAAAAATTAATAGTTTGAAATTATAAAATGACTTAGTTTTGGGAAATTTAAAAACCTATGTCATATATGTATATACTTTTTGTCGTCGCCTATGGGTGAGATATTCCTGCTGCGACATAAAACTCTAATTAATTCATTCAATGTTAAGTGCTTATTATATTTTGTCAGACTATTCGAATATTGAAAAAGGTTTATTTCTCGTGTATTATTTGACATTTCCGTCGCTTGCTACTTTCCAATGCCGAGAAAGCTACGAACACCTAGGATCTTTACCAGGATCTGAGCCTTGATTGAGTCAATATCACCTGACCAGATCTGGCGTGGAAGTGGCTCATGGGTAGGGTGTGGTTTGATATGGCGAGATATTTATGCCGCTGACCTTTCAGGTGGCTGGATTTCTGGTCCAGAGTGTAAACAAACACATTACCAATTACTACATGCATTCTGCATTAGGGTGGACGGTGTGCTGGAGGTGTGGACAGGCGTATTGATACGCACCATTGGATGCTCACCATTGGCCGGGGAGTAACAATGACTGGTTACTGATGGTATCCGTCATGACAGATACTGTGTACCGACAGTTCTCTCTCTCTCTCCACGTACGCTGGAGGGCCGATGGTATCAGGTCCTCAGCACGTCCTGCACTCCTAGGAATAGCTGTATATCATTAATATGTATGTTTGGGCTGGACTGCTATTAACCGGTGCACCCAGTATCTGCCGGCTTGTGCACGTGTGTTCATGTTAAACTTGAATCTGTTGGATTGTATACGTTATTAAATTTGAGGAAATGATACTAAATGAACCTATTTTGAGGCAATGGTTTGATGTTACATGTACTTGCTGAAATTGTAATATGAGGTGAAAAATTAATGGAAAGTACATGTACAGTGTCCCCTCGATATAACGCTGGATTTGGGGTCCATGACATACTCCCCGCCTTATAGTACCCGCTTTATACGATAGTACAGGTAAATAACAAAAATAAGAATGATGCAGCCTTATATCCGAATCCATTGTGTATCGAACAGTGTTATATCGAGAGGACACTGTATGTACTAAATGCTTGAATCTGGTGGATTCTATACATTATTAAATTTGAGGAATCAAAATACGAAATGAACCTTTTTTGTGGCAATTGTCTTTGACCGTTTCTTGGAGGAATTTTATCATGACATGAAAAATGAATGAAACGTACATGTATATTCTAAAACCTTGAACTCTGTTAGATTTTTGTTTACATGATTTATGTATACCATTTGCTTGAAGCTTGAAGCTAGAAGGATATTCGATTCAACTGTCGCCTATGGTGAGATATTCCCGCTGCGACGAAAAGCACTAAATTATTCCTTCAATTCAACTATTAAAGAAATGAATCTTGTGTGTATGAAAGAACTGGTGTCCATCATCACTCTATTATATTGATGTTCTTTTTGTTTTTAAATGATACTGCACTACATGCATTACAGATCACTGTTGAAGAGTTGACGGGTCTATTGAACTAATACTAGATTATGATTTGTTGTACATTATCAACATCTACAATAGGCAATAATATGGCTTTTACAATAATACAGCGTCTATGACAGTAACTGGGCGCATCAACAGTTTGGGTGCAACCTCACACCACCCCCTGTAACATTTGATACCAAGGTGTTGAAGCTAGATATACAATTGGTAGCAGTTTCCTTATTGAACTTTCCAGTGTGACAATCACTAATTGGTAATCTTTCTCTGATTAGGTTCCAATAATAATGCTGATGATTCTGTCTGGACAATGTGTCTGGATGACAGGTAGTTAAAGGTGCCAGTAACAAAGGTTATGTGGTGCTTTATCTCCCTCCCTATCTTACCCTTTATCCAATGGCATGTCCACATTGGGGGATAGTGCCACTTTAACTGACTCCAATGTTTTGCTGTGACACTTTTATTGGGGATTTGGATACCAAACTTGCCAACTGACTTATCTTTAATTGGAATGATTTGATACAACATGCTCCCTATTTGTCAAGTCTGTAGATCTATTTTGTATACTTTGAAGTACATGTAAATCTAACAGTTGATCACAGCATCAAGGAACATCAGGATAGCAAATTGGCCAGATTTTATTATTACTTCCTGCTTGAAATATGTATTTGTTGGTGGATCTCATTCAGGGACATTCTTCCCTTACAAGTGTTAGCTGAGTGGTAGCACAGCAATTGGTTGTCGAAATTTGGAGCCAAAGGTCCCAAGTTCAAAGCTACCCAGGGGTCGACACTAGCACTAGTCCTGTAGCCACCGGCTAGTGGAAATCATGGCGGACTAGTAACTTTTATAAGTCGGTAGTCCTGCTGGCTACTACAAATTTTGGTTAGTATCTACCCCTGCCTACCCCTGGGAGTTGACATAAATTTTTGGTGGTATGCTTTCCAATGTATTCATGATAGGATTTGGTGTCTGTAATGCAACGGTGCAGTCATCATTCTTGGTGCGTGGGTACCAAGCAGTACTTGCAGGTTTACAGCAACACTAGGCACTAGAGGTACTGCAGGCTTCATCCTGCCATCAACTTGACAGGCGATATATTATTACGAGCAGTTGGTAATCTTGAAAGCAGCTCTAACTTCCAAGACCCCACCAATTCAAACTTGAAGAAAAATAAAAATCCTAAAGAATGCGTTAAGCTACACACCATTGTGCGTTGATGTTTTTCTCCAAGTTCTGTCGGAGCATGTATGCAATCTTTTAGCCATCGTTCAGAGTTGAAATAACTTCATCAGAGGAGTCCTGATGAAAGAAGTAATCTCGGGAAGAATCTGCCTGTTTACATTATAGTGCAGCAAGGCTAATTTGTTATCGGTAACACCAAGCAGTACACACGTCTGGAACTTATATAGCAGGTGCTGTTTTCAGCAGCAGAAATCTGTGGGATTAATGGAAAATGCTTTGATATTTCCTTGTATTTGGGTTAGAGATATTGTCTTATTTAATAACACGTAAACCTCTGAATAAGCACTATTTGCAATATGGGGTGGTGGCTTGTAAGGTGTATTGGGTTAATTGAGAATCTGTGTTTTCAGAAGGTTTTTCTTTTCACCTAGAAATGTTTAACTTGGTTATAATTTGTAAAATGTTTCTGATTTGGAGATGCTGGATGTATAGATGCACTGCATGAACTAGAATATCTGCCTATTTTGAAGACTATTTGGTCAAAGAATTTTACTACGGTTAGACACTTTTCATGTGATGGATCAGGGAACTGTTCAATACTGACTATTGTTGTGTATGGGTGAAATATTCCTACGGTGATGTAAAATACTAATTCAATCTATCAAAGATAGATACCAACTATGATTTTCTTCACTTGGAAGTGTCACAGTACCATCAGATCAGTTGGCGATGATACAAAAAAATAAGAAAAAAATGCTACTTTGGCCATCATGGAAATATATTGCATTGTTGTCTGGTAGGTGAAGACATTGGAACAAGGTGGTGTCAAACGTGTCATTGAAATACCAATTGGTGGTCTTGGCTGATACAGTGATTATGATTTTTGTCCACAAATCAACATTTAAAATTTAAGCATGAGTATGAAATCGTACTCAAAATGTTTGCTAGTCTCGGGGCCTGGGCTGTCCTATCTGAAACTGAGCATATCTCTAAGGTAGCCGTATCGTCAATCTTATCAAAGGTGTAGTCTAAGGCTAAGGTTGGAGTTAGTATTACCTTAGAGTATAGGTGTGGTCATACCGGGAACGATAACGTTCACGATA
Source organism: Lepetodrilus ovalis (assembly GCA_032361185.1). NCBI lineage: Eukaryota > Metazoa > Mollusca > Gastropoda > Lepetellida > Lepetodrilidae > Lepetodrilus > Lepetodrilus ovalis. Next base: position 13,422 of record JAUTBQ010223667.1, on the reverse strand, counting down.
AAAATAAAAACTCTCCGGATTTCGTTTCACCATTGCAGTCGCCGAGACCATTCTAGAAATGTTAACATCTCTATATATGGGGAGGGACGTGCGAAGGGCATCAACTTTGGTGAGCCCTGATTGGCCAGCATAAAAGACATCTCGTTTACCAGGGGAAAAGAATTCGCTGAGCTATCCCCAATTAATCCAGAACCGGGGAAAACCTCATTATCGGTACCGCTGTAGTGTGACCAGCCCCCTAGATTACGAAACATTTTTATTACGACTTCATGCTCATCCTCAAATGTTATATGGGGATTTGTGAACAAATGTTTGAAATGCTCCAAAAATGTTTCATTATCGTGGGGCCGTGTACATTATTTTGAAATAAAAGCGATTTAATTTTTTAAATATTTTTTTTATCGTTACCTGTGTGTGAGCGTTTACACCAGTTTGTACAGACGGGGCTCTCTCCTGGTGATATTTAGGGTGTACGCCGCTACCAACCATTGTATTGACTGTGAAGTTATACACTCTACCTGACATGACCCATTTCTTGAACACAGGCCTGGGATTAATAGCTGTCTGTCTCGTCTGCAACAAAGGTGTTAACAATAACCATTTGCCCAGTTGATGTCTGTACTGCAGCTGGAACTCTTCAAGTTGTACACCATGGAGATACTTGTGAGCATTGCTGCTTCTTTCAATACCACAAATTTGAAAAGTTGGCAATTTTTTTTTTAATATCTCGACAAGGTCGTTAGTCCTTTGTGCCATTTAGGTGTTGAAGGAGGAATTTTAACACAACATGCTCTGTGATACTATATGCAGCGATAATTTTTAAACATGTCTCTCGACTTGACGTCTTCATCAGCATAAAGCATACATCCTGCTAGTTTCAGCTTTCACAAAGTACCAGTGTGCTGTTGTGGGAATTGTTAATACGCATCAAACCAATTAACCCTCTCCCTGCTGCAGGCAACTGGAGATGCCCTAAAGAGCAGTGTTTGTGCCTAACCCTGCAGGGAGAGGGTTAATAAGACGTTGGTCCTGGGAAGTTTGTGGCAAAGTTCATGTTGTATTGTTGAAATTGTCCTTGGAACATCTACATGCAAGTCCCTTGTTGAGGTTAGGTGCTGCCCACAGGTCATGTTGCAGTATGCTAATAACATCATAATCTAATATTGTAGTCGTGGGGTGAAATATTCCCACTGTGATGAAAAATACTAATTTAATCAATCAAACTTTTATCTATTGTCGCAAAATCTTTTGATAATTAGTCACGTCTTGATTTAATTATTGGCATATTTGGAAGCCACCGACTTAACACATTCTCGTATATATATCCATAGTACAAGTCTGTGTTGAGAACAAATCTAGCTATTCACATTAGCCTTTCATAGCTCGATCATTCGATATATATTCTCATTGCCATGTTATTATGATGCATGTTCTCAATCTCCCGTCCATCTACACAGTTATTCTCACTATTGTGACTTTGCCACCGAGATCTACTTGGTTCTCGGTGCGTTCACAATGCGTTCACAATGCGCACACAATGCAGCTCCTTTGTACAAGTTAGTAGTATGTGTTGAGAGGCGCGTCGTGTAGTTTGTGTACGTGGAGTATGTTCTCATTGCGTAGTGTATGGTACGCTGCCAATACAATGGGTGGGGGGTCAAGGAACCGTGTATTGAACATGCTGAATTGATTTGATGAAAAGCTAATTTGGTGATATGCTCTGGGGAAATGGCATGTTATTTATATTTGATAACAATGTAAAGTTGGGATTGGATTAAGGCGGAACTGGTCTTATTGAGTGAATCATGTACCGTATGTATGTGTGTGTTGTGTTGTTGGCATTGTTTGAAATACACACAGTTCGCAGTCAAACAGAGTCATTAATGTCAAATCAAAATATAAATTGATGACTGATATATTTGTGATACTGTATGGTTAATATAGTTGCTATTTACACTGAAATATGTTTTTTGGTGTTATGTTATTTTATCAACAACAGACTTGGAAGATTAATTTTCGATACTAGGCTACGGTAGCTGCAGTATAAATAAGTAATAGCAGTGTACTTCTCATCCTTGGGTTGTAGCCAGGCTTGCTGCTACAGGTTTACATCTGTTGTACACTGGAAAGCCGTAATAGTAACAAACTTTCTTGGATATCTCCAAATTAATAAAAAGTATTAATATTATGATTTAAATTATTATTTTAATTTTAATTAAAACATTAATTTATGACATGAATATGTTTCTATATATTTTGATCACCTATGTCTTTGGAATGACTGTTTCTCATTATAAAATGCTTAATTGCTGTGTATGGGCAGGCGTCAAGACTAACATATGCCCGACGTACATGGGCAAGTTACATTATACTGCAGACAACCTAATTTTTAACATACAGCACCTTAGGTGCCTTTACAACTTGCCCTGACTAGAGTTGCGGGCAAGTAACTCAAAATGTTAGTCTAGAGCCCTTTCACGAAGCTCTCTTATCCACTAAGAGAGTGGTAGCGCTCGCTTTGCCGATAGCTAATACACTGCTAAGAGAGCGCTACCAGGAGGATACCCAGGACCCCGTTGCACGACACTTTTGTATGCTACAACTATTGTAACGTTAATGCTTTCTATTGTGGCAGGAGCCCAGTTACAACTATTGTATTGCTACAAGAGCGTCATGGCTCTGATTGATGAAAAGATTCCTGCAGTGTTGTAAATAGGCAGTTCACTGGCTCACTATTTCATATTTCCATCTGTTGTTTTTTCGCAGGGTCGTGGACCATCAATAGATCCAGAGGAACGTTTCACAAAGTTGGAAAAGATTGGGAAGGGGTCATTCGGGGAAGTGTTCAAAGGCATCGACAATGAAACGCAGCAAGTCGTGGCCATCAAGATCATCGACTTGGAGGAAGCTGAGGACGAGATCGAGGACATCCAGCAGGAGATCATGGTGCTCTCGCAGTGCGACAGTCCCTTCGTCACCAAGTACTACGGCTCCTATCTTAAGGTACAACCTGTCTTAAAAACATACTAGCCCCAACAGTGATACAAACAGCAAAATTGTACATGGATTTCTGTTAGCTCTTATCAAAATTAACTTTTAAACTTACTAGTCCTAATAGTGATTCAAATAACAAAAGACATGGATTTCTACTAGTCCTTAGAATACCTTTAGCATTGGGAGAAATGGTCCGGGCTAGCGGACACAAGTTGTTGCTACAAGTAGTACCGTGAGAGTCCACCTTTAGGAGAACTTTAGCATTGGGAGAAATGACCAGGACTAACAGGCTAATGTTAATTTCCATGCCATGTGCTCTTCTTGAACTGTGGAATGTACATTTTCACAGGTGATTTTAACAGTTTAATAAACTCATGTTTGCTGTGGTTTCTCAAAAACTAATTGATAGAGTTCACTATAATTTAGCACAATGTCAGGAAATGTACATCCTTGTAATTCTTGTGTAGTGTTAATATGAACAATTAATATAAAATTTATTCCCCACTATTTAATGATGATCATTTTGAGATTAGAAAGATCATGTATTAAAGAAAGGGAAGTAACTTGACAATCAGCTCCTAGGGGAATCAATGCAGTTGTTAGCTCCCTTTGTTTGAAGCATGTCTTTTTATTGGTGGGTATCCAGTAGCTTTTGTACCAATGATAACTGACCAGCAGCACCAATTAACAAGTACGATTAGTAATATTATGACACTGAATACTACAAGCTGTCAGTAGTGATCATCGTGTCTCATGCTACTTGATACAGGACATACTCCAGACAGACACTTTTGTCGATGGAACGTCTCGCACACTGTACTCTCTAACGAGGTGGTGGAGACCAGTACTACGTCACACATCTAAGGGCACGCTTTGCCACCATATTGTCTACTCCAGACAGTGTGCAAGTTGTTCCATTCACTCATTACAGTGTACTGCGTGACATCACATATCTCAGGCATGTGATTTCTGCGGCTTGAGGTCAAATTAAACCATCTACTTCCATGTGACACATCTTACTTTGTTCATGTATATATATATGATAAAACAATTTCAGGTTTTATTTTCAACACCCAATCACATGCCTGATATCTGTGCGAGAACGGGCCATGGTTTCATGGAATCTTTTGATGTCACATGTAATGCAGTGTGGTGTAGTAATGCATTGGGCAATTAAAATCGGTACATGTAGATGGGTTCTTCTTCCTCTGCTAATTTGATGGTGTCTTTATATATTTAAATGTATGGAAATGTTACATAATCAGCATAGTAATGCAATGCCGTTCATCCACTGCGCAGGGTTCCAAGTTATGGATTATTATGGAGTACTTGGGCGGTGGATCCGCCCTGGACTTGATGAAGGCTGGACCTTTCACAGAGAACGACATAGCAATCATCATTAGAGAAATACTGAAGGGTCTGGAGTACCTACATTCTGAACGGAAGTTGCATAGAGATATTAAAGGTAAGTGGGGTTACAATCATTAAGAGTCGTTGCCTATGGGTGAGATATTCCCGCTGCGATGTAAAGCACTATTTCATTCATTCATACAATTGTAAGATAAATAGCTGTGGATATTAACCTTCTTTGTACTGGAGGCAACCACACATGCCATATTAGTCTCTGACCCCAAGGGTATGAAGTTTATATGAGTACGATTTCATGCAGAGCTGAATGTTTCGGTTCTAAATCTCCATGCAAAAATTGAGTAACCTTTGGGCCTATATTTTTATTAAAATTCGAAAGAATGATTGCAGCAATTTCACATATAGGTGTCACGGTTTTGTCCTTCTTCCTCCAAACAGCTGCCAATGTGTTGTTATCGGAAAGTGGAGAGGTCAAGCTAGCAGACTTCGGAGTTGCCGGGCAGTTGACGAGCACGACAAACAAACGACAGACGTTTGTGGGCACACCTTTCTGGATGGCACCCGAAGTTATTAAACAATCTGCATATGACACAAAGGTATTTTCTTACTACTGTATTGCGACATAGCTCACTTCAAATCCAGCCTATGTATCTTGTCCATGATATTATTTTTCAGCTGTTATGACTCTTTTCTAATAATGTTCCTGTTGAGCAGTTCATTAAGTTTTTTACATTAAATAATTTTCAGTGCTTTTGATAGATTGACATTTGTAATGAAGTCTATGTTATTAAAATTCTCCAAAGATGACAAACATTAAGCTGATTTCAGGCACTGATAACGGACAGTGTAAAAAGAAAAATAGGAATATAAATATCTTCCTTGTTAAATGAAACTATTTAAATGATTAAGTTGATATTTTATCAAATTAACAATGTCAGTTTTTTGCTGATGGTATCTTTCGCAAGGGTGACATTTTTTAAATGTACATGTATTTATTTATATAAGTTTTATTTTATTTTATATTTTTGTGCGTTTATCATTTTTGTGTGTTTATGTTTCAGGCGGATATATGGAGTTTAGGTATCACAGCAATAGAATTGGCTAAAGGCGAGCCCCCGAACTCTGACCTCCACCCCATGAGAGTACTATTCTTGATTCCGAAAAATAACCCTCCCCAGTTAGTTGGGTCTTATAGCAAACCGTTTAAAGAATTCGTGGAACTTTGTTTGAATAAGGATCCAAACAATGTAAGTCCATAATAGCTGTATATCACAAAGTTTGTAGAGTATTATTCATGTTAATCGATTCCAATTAAATGTCGATTACGTCTATATCCGTATTAAATTTGCTTCGTTACATATTGGTGAAAGATTCCTGCTGCGACATTGAGTACTAAAAGAACAAGTCAATCGAGCAAGCAATCAGTGTGTAAGATATGTAGAAATGGATCTTGTCGACTGTGATTGTTACGTGTAACTCAATGTGAGTAAACTTTTATTTTCAGAGGCCCACAGCAAAAGAATTGTCAAAACACCAATTTGTGAAAAGAGCGAAGAAGACTGGGTTCCTGGTTGACTTGATAGATCGGTATAAGAAGTGGAAGGTGGATCGAACTGACGACAGCGACAGCGACGATAGCGAGGAGTAAGTCCTGACCGACAGCTCATTGAAACCCCAACATTTTGTTACATGCAGTCACGAAAACAGTCGGGACGTAGTATGTTTTGTCTGTATCTGTGAGGAGATGAAGTGTAGTCCTCTATGTGTATTGCACTTATAGCTTTACCGATTGGTAGGTTTAATAAAATTCGTAATTCCTTGGTTGATCTTGCACGTTTTGACATCATGTAATGACGAGTAACGATTGTCGTGTGGGCAGTGTTGATGTAGTGACGTGATTATACTCACGCAAACTTAACTTTTGTACAAGGAAGAAAGACGATGTTGGCTTATTTAATCCTGCTTATCTTCATTCAAATTCATTATGGGCAAAATATGAACAATAACCCACTTGTTACTTGGGATTGGAGATTATCTGTCCCTCGTGAAATTAATGTTGTAAGTCACTGTAGCCCCTTGTAACTTGTGGTCGCTGTTTTTCATAGGAAATCCTACTTGGTACTACGGTAGTCTCTGTGGTGCTTTGTGATACGCACATCTTCCTTTTGAAGTCGGAGTCACCTATGGGTGCAATATTCCCACCGCGATGTAAAGCAATAATTCAATCAATTTGAAGTTGGCAATGACTGCATGTGCAAATATTTACATGGTTGGTATTTCCAGTTCTCTGAATGGCAGCGACGAGGATTCCATGACCAATGGCTGGGTCAGTACGATCAAGGAGGCTGACAAAATGCGCATGATTGACAGCATCAATGAACAGGTCAGTAAGGTGGTCCAGTCACGCCAATATGGTGCAGGCTTGTGCAGATGTCCAGTCACACCCATATGGTGCAGGCTTGTGCAGATGTCCAGTCACGCCCATATCGTGCCGGACTGTACAAACTAATAACTTGATAGGCATGGTTGTGCTCTTGTAGAGTTAAGACTTTACCTTTTCTCAAATATATCTGTCGTTCAAGAAACTGGTCAATTGTCTGCTGAATGACCATTCCTATTGTATCGCTATGCTAGAATTGTTTTCAAACCTATTTGAAATTTATGCTGTATTTTCAAGTCTAATTGCCATATTTTTTTTTAACTGTAGAGAAAACATAGACCTATTTTGCAAACATTTTGTTTACCTCTCAGCTTTATGTTAGTGCAAAATTTCTATATTTGGAGGAAACCTTTTGCCCCTCTCCAGTAACCTGTCAATGTAGATAAGGAAAATAACTGTTTGCAATTGTATGTCTTGGAGTATTCACTTCCTCATCCTTGAAACACAGACCATTATGACTATTGGACATCCGTCAAATGTCCTTAGTTAAATCCACTGTAATTTCGTTTTTATCTGATCATACTGTCGACCCCCGTTTATCCAGACGATTGCGTTCCTGGTAAAATTTTGCGAATAACCAAATTTTCGGATGTCTGAGTCTGGATAAACAGGGGTCCACTGTAAATGAAGCTACAGAGGATATATCCAGAGCATTTGACAGCTCTCGAGTAGGAATAATGGTCTGTGTTCTGAGGATGTCACTTCCTATGTTGTGGGTTCTAGTAATGGTCAGGTCGACAAGCAGATAGCTACTGATCAACCATGCACATACTGCAGTAATAAAACAACATTAAAATATGCTTTGAAATTAATGATAGCTTGATAAATTAAATATACAATTAATAACTGAAAAACCAATGGAAACTATTAGCGACTAAATGCATGTGTGTGGAAATAACCTTTGACCTTATTGGAGAATGTTCGCACCAGCATGACTAGCTCAAGATGTAAAAATATTTCGTGAATTGTTTGTGTATTTAACCGGGAACGTTAGACCCTTATTGCATGAGTTGTTGAGGTTTAATTTCTTTTCCAGCCCAATAACATGCTGCTGCTGGGCATAGTTCCATATCAGCATCAGCAATGTCTGCTGCCATTGTGTATGACTGCATGCCGCTTGTATTGTGTTTTTTAGATGCCCAATGGTAATAACATTGAGCCCAAACGGAAGGCCCCTCCCGTTCCGACTCAGAAACCAACGATACCAGATCCTGCAATACAAACCCACCTCAATGAGGTATCAAAACCAGTCAAAGCAGCAGCTCTCGTCTATCTACCTTGTATTTCTATTTCGATACTTACTTCGAAAACACTCGAATATTCCTCGCAATTTCCTCCAGATGTAGCCATATTTTCAAACTTATGTTTTCGAATTGCTAGGATTATTTGAGTGTTTTATCATAAGTATCTCATAGAAATAGAAAATAAGGGGGAAAATTAATTTTCTCATATGTATATTATATGTTCTAACTCACTCACTTACTCACTCAATCCTTGACTGGATCATTCTCACTAAGTTTTTGTTGTTGTGAGTTTGGTGTCTGTCTGTGTGTCACGGCGTGTGCATGTGTGTATCGTTCTGTATTTCTTGTGTGTTAGTGCAAGAGCGATGTACACATGTTACAGCAGCCTGTCTTTGTCCAACGGTATTCATCTTGAGGGAAGTTACGTTACCACCTGTGGCGGGATGTAGCGCAGTGGTAGAATGTTGGACTTCGTAGCCAAAGGTACCGACTTCAAATCCCGCCCCCGGCATCAATGTTCACAGAAGTTATATTTCTGACGCGATAGTGTGTCTGTAGAATGGCAATACAGATATTATCCTTGGTCTGTCAGTACCAGCCGATGGTCGCAGGTTTACTGCAACATTCAGAGCTACGGATGTTATGGGTTTCCTCCTGCCATAAACTAACAAATTGTGATGTTAGCGAAAAGCTCTAGAAAGCAACTCTAAATCCCATTACAAAAAAAAAAGAAGTGTAGTTTGCAATTAAATGATTTGTTTCATGTTGGTTGTTAATAGAATCTCAATGCTACCCTACTCATTGATAAAAGTAAACAATATCCTTGGCAAACCTCTGATTTGGGTTACTTCTATAAACTAGTAGGATATCGAAGAACACTTAATGGGGATTCTCCATTTACCTAAAATAATGTGATATTTTTTGTCCAAATTCTTGGTGATCTGTTGGGCAAGGATGGATGGCTGTTGTATGTGACTTGGTTGACTTTGTTTTTCTGTTCAGTTTTGTGTGTGCTTGCTATTTACATTTTGGTTACCTCTGATGCATGCCCAATGAAATTATGGTGTATTTTATTTTTTCGTGAAGAAAATGAAGTAGATATATAGTAATATTAGTGTGGTAGAATATAGTAATATTAGTGTGGTAGAATTTAGCAGATGTCTGTTCTTCTCATTGTTCTTAAGAAAAAGAAAGACATAAATAACAAATTTTGTAGTAATATTATTATTATTATTATGGTAGAATTTAGAAGATTTCTGTTCTTCATAATGTTCACAATCAGTAGTACAGTATTCAATGTTCAGCAGCAGATGTACCCAGAATACATGTATGCTTCCAAGCTCATCTTCTTGTACTATGCACAATTAGTTAACCAGTTATTTCTAGTTTTGTAATCTTACAATACTAATTAGCACAAGATCATTTCATGTATTCATTTTCCCACTTTCTTGCAATAATGTTGATCATGAACATGTTGTTTATGGAAATACTAGCTTACGCTAAATGTTGTGAGAGCGCAATACTGTTAGTGACAAATTTGCTATAGATTTTGACCTTAAAGCCCTACACATAACTGATTGCTAGGACTTTAAGATTGTTTTTCCAGGGAAATATCATTAGTAACACTATTTTTGCAGTCAGGATGGTAATATTGTCACCTCTTTGTCATTTTCCATTCCCCCAAATTATTATTGCAGTCATATGCCACCATTTGCGGTCATTATGCTGTCAATGCCACTCCTTGCCATGTTGTTTCACCCCCCAACCCCCACCCCCCACCACCTCCCTTTACTCATACACAGACACTAATATAACTATTTCGTCTTCAAAACAGATAATTGAAAGTATACAAATTGATAGTAAATGATATTTTTACATTGAACCTTGCCCCAGGTGTTTATTTTATGCTCATTTATATTTTGATTACATGGAGTAAATCATTGGTGTAAATGTGTGTTATTTACATTGGAAAGAACACTGAAGTAATATGTGTACTGTTGTATATGTTTAATGTCGTTAAGGACATGTGTTGCATTCATAACTAATAATACCTAATAATTCTATCCTACCTTTCGACTTTGTGTTAATCTTTTGCTTGTGCCTTTGTTATGTAAAATTGCCTCTGACCTTGGCCAACACCTATATTCCAATCTTTCTTGTTGCCATTTATGTGTTTTGCCTATTACTATTTTCCCCCCATTAAAAAAAGGAAGAAAAAGAAAGAATAACCCAAGTATTATATAGTATTATCAAAGTATGTACCTAAATTGAAAAATAAATATACTTAAAATTAAGTTAATGACAATAGTGATGTTGGAATACGCGGACCAGCGTTAAGCCACAAGGTTGATCAATTCCCATATTATTTGTTCAGTGTCTGAGTCCACCACTTTTCAGAACAATCGAGACCGGCGGCATGGACAGGAGTCGCCTACTCCTGCTCCTAAGCCCTATGTCGATAGGCCTCCAATGGCCTACGACAATAGGCTTCCAATGGCCTACGACAATAGGCCTCCAATGGCCTACGACGATAGGCCTATGCCCTACAACGAAAGGCCGCCACCCTACCCAGGGCAGTCTGACCATGCCTTAGTCCAAAAAGTGCACTCTGCCCAAAACGTGTACCCCGCTGCGTCTCAAGTAAGTTAATGCCGCATTGGCACCGCATAGGTGACGTGGGATATATATCTGTATATACACATAAACACACGCACATATTATCACTTAATGTATATACAGTGCCCCCTTGATATAACACAGTCTGATACACAGCAGATTCGGATATAAGGCGGGGTCGGATGTGGATTCGTTATTTCCCTGCAATATCGTATAATGGCAGGCACTATAACACGGGCGTGGGGTATGTCATGGACCCCAACCTCAGCGTTATATCGAGGGGACACTGTATATATGCCATGAAATATCTAATAATGTGTACACCCAACCGTTCTGTTGTCAACATATACTCTCCTTTGGGCAAAACACCATAATTTGTTATTACTGTTTACTAATTTTCAATAATGTTATCATTGACTAGTTTCTTGCGTATGAGTGAACGATTCTAGCTGTGAAATTAATGAACAGTTTTAGTAATAATAATAATAATAATAATAATAATAATATAATAATAATAATAATAATAAAAAAATAATTAATTAATTAAATAATAATAATAATAATAATAATAATAATAATAATAATAATAATAATAATAATGTCCACTTATATGCTATATCCACCATCAAAAGCATGCTCAAAATACTACATTATTGTTACCACTGTCAATTTGATCAAAGTGGACTTTTCACCTTTTTCACTCTTGGAGGAGTATGCCACCCAAACAGCCATTTCAGGTGCTAGAAGGTCAACAGTCACAATTCCAACCCATCCTACTGGGTACCCATTTTACAGCTGGACTGGAGTGGTGGCATCTAAGCACTCGACTATTCTAGTAGTAATTGTCGCTTATCGATGAACGATTCCTACTACGCCGTTAAACAACAAAGTACGTTAGTCTCCCAGTGCAATATTTCGTGGAACACGTTTGTTTAATGTTCGTGGTAGGATTTTGAGGTGAAGCTAGCCAGGAGAGTATATGTTTGTGCAACAGCAGCCCACGTGTTATAAGTCTAACTTCCAGCCCTCGAACTTTGTATATAGCACAGCCCTGCAATATGAATGTGACTTTTTCATATTGCATGTATGCTTAACCTAATTGATAACACCTACTATTTATACAAGACTGTCCTTAAATACCACTGCAAATGAAGACCATAACAGGTTTATTGAACTTCTAGACCAGAACTTTGCAGATCAGATAAACATTTCATTTTTCAATAAAGCAGATCTTAACTGCTACACTGATATAAGCACATTCTTAAAAAAATATTATTTTTTTTATTCATCACCATTTTTATCATATATCGTCGAGATAATACGACCTTGATACGATCTTAACATGACCTTAACACAATCTTAACATGACCTTAACACAATCTTAACATGACATTAACACCATCTTAACACAACTGAAATACCATCTTACCACAACTGTATCACAATCTTACCACCACCTTAACACCATTTTAACAATCATAACACCTGCTACTGGGGTTACTATTGCTATCTCGTTATCATATACACTATATAACGTATTATGTCAAATATCTGGGCTAATTTAACAACAAGCAGATAAATAGTAGTCGTGGTGATTAACATTTCTAAAATATGTCAATTTGTACAACATTGAATCATAGTATATAATATAATCAAAGGGACTATTCACAGTTCTATATTCCGTAGCGATTTTTGTAAAATTAGTATTTATTTATCACCAGCTTTGTTCAGGAAAAATGTGTGCCACATTTTTATTTATTGTTTTATTTTGTAAAATAATGAAAGATTAGATCAAGTAGGATGAACACTGACTATTAAAAAAAGGCATGAAGGATGAGAAATATTAATTTGTTGATTTGTAAGTAGAGGAGGATGTGGGTTGTATCATCCCTAGGGAGTTGAGAAAGTGAAATGAGTACATGGATCCATTGCCTGGGGTAATAATGTAGTTCTGTGAGCAGGCAATAGTGCAATATGAATACTCACATTATTATTATTATCATCATCATTATTATTATTATTATTATGAGATAAACTGTAAAGGGATGCAAAGCCAGAGATATTAATATTGTTAACTTTTAAACAGCATAAAATAACATTAAAATTTGTATTTACATGTTAAATGTTACAAGTAGGAACTCAAAATCTCCTCCCACCTAATTAACTACCATCTGCACTTTATTTTTGTTAACAAGATACACTGGTGGTGGAATGTAGACATGCATGTGTGTGTGTATTCATATACTAGTATATCTGCACCTAACGTAATGGGCTAACAATGTAACATGGATGTTTGGTAATTATTTACTATTTAGGATAAGGGTTTCATTTTCATAATGTAGATCAGCTTGTTAGGTTATAAAGCTGTAGATATTTTAAGTAAAGGCACTTTCTGAGGAAAACACTAACTTGTTTTAATTATATCCGTTACGATTAAGTTGTGTACATGCTAAAGTTAGGAAATAGTTATTGACATCGCTGTTTTGTGGGCATTTCCCACCGATATGCCAAACGTGTATTATTTGTATGCATTTACTTACTTATATTTAATTTGTCATGGTTTGTCTAACATGTTTCAATCTGTTAATCAATTTTTTATTTCCTTGGTTTGTTGTCATAATTTGAGGGCATCTCAGCATGCAAAAGATTAGCCGATCTGGACGGAAACTTGACGTTTTTCATAGGCGTGGTGTAACGTTAAAGTAATACATTGGGTGCCCTCCCATTATGACCCTCCCTGTAGCTGCCCGTCCCCCCCAC
>JAUTBQ010223556.1:0-20552 GCA_032361185.1 Lepetodrilus ovalis | reverse complement strand
AATAGACCGCGCGATCTAGTCATTTTTCCTGATTGCGCGAAATTTGCACCGCGCGAAATATAATCCTTTTACAGTATTCTGAATATTTCACAGCTGATTCCACAGATGTTGTGCAGACAGTACAAGAGAGAATGAATGATTTTAACGGTTGTCTGCCCATTTCCTGCATATCATGGACACGTTACACACAAGCATTTTGCATATAGCGCCATTGCAGCACAATGAGATCGTTTGTGAAGTGTAATGAAATTATTTTATGAATGAATTTATTTTTTTCATCTTACTTTTTTTCATGGCCTTCTTGTCCAATGACATCATTGTCGACATTTTCACAACTATGGCTGAAATGTTGAAAAAAATCACTGTTTGCTTGTTGCACCCAATCATAAACGCAACTAAGCCAAAGATAAATATTACCTTCCAATGACCTTAGAGCTGTGACCTTGATGTGACCTTTAGGTTGATAACCTTGTAGGAAATGCTTTGGAGTAATGTCTACCACATCGCATCCCATATTTAGCAAAATACTGAACATATACTCCACCGGGAGTTAAAAAGGTCAACAAATGAGAAGAATGTCTGTCGATTGCATGGCTTGAATTCAATCAAATGCACATTGATTAGAAAATTTCTGCAAAGACTATTTGATGACGTAAATATATGATTGCCTACTTGTTAATATTGTGATTATTATCATTGGGATTTGATTGGTAAAAATACAGTGCCCATCAAAATGTTGTCAACACAGACAATGGGAGACGAGTTCAGATAGCCATTACGTTGGCTGTTCGTGAATCCCGGAAGTTTTTCCGAATAATTATTGTTTAAAAAATACCCCAGACAGTGAAATTTTGAAATGTCTGGTGAATTACGACTGTGGGCATATTTGACTTGGTGCAGCAAGAAAGTTGTTTTATTCAACGTTCATGCAACAGTCCTAAGCAATAGCAGCTGTCTGGGAAGTGTCCAGACATAATCTCACATAATGGGGATATTATTTTTTATCAGCGGCTGAGCCAAATCGGCAGCCGGTAACCCTGACAAATGCACTCGATTTGGCCAATATTTGGAATAAGTTATATCACAGCCGGTTGCTTGCCGGTCTCTCGAAAACAGCAAAGTGGGCGAATGAAGGCGGCTCAGAATGTGCAATTAGGGGGAGTAAATTGGGCAAATTGTGTGCGTTTGTCAGGGTTACTGAGGTCAAATGGCAACCGGTTCGGCTCAGCTGCTGGTAAAAGAACAGCCCCATTGTCTCACATCTTGTAACATACATCTTGATTGAAGTTTTGACCAACTAGTGATAAGCTCAAATCATGAGAAGACATTCTTCATTATTACCATAGCAATGTCATTTCTGGGTGTTTTTTTGTGTGTGTTATAATATTCCACCACTACTTAAGCATTGGTTGTTACTTTTACTAGGTATCAATGAGAAATGATAAAACAATTTATTCTTAAAAGTGTTTAGATATACAGTCCAATAAATCAATGTTGTCTATTTCAATCTTGTCAATATTTGTGCATGTTACTGGGCCTGCGTATCGCAAAAGGTTATACAGATAGCCCCACTGTATATCGAGGTTTACATGAGTTCTTGTTGTAGTAGAAGTATGGCCTTCAGAATGGGCAATAAGAGAAGGGAAGTAACTCCAATGTACTGACATAAGAAATGCAATATTTCCTTCGTCGACTGGAGAGTTTGTTGTCTGTGAGCAGGTACTCAGTGGCTGTTTTTGATTCATCACTCAATCAACCCTAGGGTGAGTCTCGAGTGATGAAATTTCCAATAGAACACCTCGTGTTTCACCCGAGAGGTCAATAAAGGTCAGGAGTTTACTCCCCATTTCACAGCAGGAGTAAGACTCTTAGAATGAGAGCGAATGAAAGCACATATGTTTTTCATAATGTAACATTTTCGTCTTTTTTTTTTTATTAATTGTCATTAATAGATAAAATATTCCCACTCCCACTCACTCGTCTTCTTTTTTATCATGTTGACAGTACATTTCAGTGGAAGAAGTGAGTCGATTTAATTATTAATTATAATTATAACTTTTCACATATTGATTCACTTGGTATTTAATCCTGCCATTCCATTCATGTACTACTGCATATTCTCCATGACGTAACACTCACACGGGTTGAGTCATGAATCGAACACAGCCATTTTGTATCTAGAGGACTTTGTACGATTATGTTATTAATTAACATTGATGTGGAAATTGATCAGTTCCATTGCAATCAAGACCATCCTCGCACCTCAGGTGTACTTATTCCACGCGGGACTCTTTCCATGCCATACACCCTGGCACACATCTAGAGAGAAACTTGCACATATCGGAGCTATAAATAGAGAAATGATAACGTTGGATATACAGTTTGCACCAGTTTCCTGCTAGATGTGTGCCAGGGTGTACGGCATGGAGAGAGAGGTCTTTAGAAGCGGAATAAGTACCCCTTTGGTGCGAGGATGAATCAAGACATGCTTCAAGCTTATCAGTGAAGTGTCTGTGATCCAAGTATTTTCTTATGCAGTTTTTATCTGTTCATTCAGTCACTGTTGTATCAATGTTTTATCAATATCGCTTTGATTTGTTGATGTATTGATTGTAGACATAGCAACAACAAAGAAATGTCAAATAACCGTTTTATTGATCCCCCCAGGAACCTAGTAGGACGCCTGTCCATCAGCTGTAGGACATGTCCATTGAGTGTAGGACATCTGGCCCAGATTTCTCGAAACAAACTTGAGTTTGAGTTTTTGCTCAGCTGAGATTTCTCCCATTGACTCAGTGCTGTAACTTGAGTCTGGGTTTAAGTTTTTGCCCAAGACAACACTGAGCCAATGGGAGAAATCTCAGCTGAGCAAAATCTCAAACTCAAGTTTGTTTCGAGAAATCGGTGGCTGTCCATCCGCTGTAGGACACCTATGGGTTTACTGTGCTGGATATTTTGATATGGAAAACATTTTTAGCATTTTCGCTATTTTTTGACAAATTAGTAGGCATATAAATAACATTTATTATTCCTGGTTGTAGAATAAGAAAGTTGTTCAGCATAATAATGTACATTATCTAATGTGAGGATTAGTTCTAAGCTCGGTGTGACAGATAATAAAGCATCAATGAACAAATGTGGCTACAATATTGTTTGACGATTTCCCTTCTCAATTGACTCAAACAATTCTCTCAAGGTGATTGCAAAATTCTAAATAATTGTAAAAGGTACTAAGATGTAGGAATAATTTTCTTTAAATATTTTAAACATCATTGTTGTCTGAAACGCCTGTCTATTTTGACACTAGATCAGCCACGGTCCACAACAATGGGGAGATAATCCATGATCAATTTGGACATGAAACATGATGTTTGTTCATAATATTATCCAATTTAATAGAATTCAAAGAAGGACATTAGTTTCTAAAGAGAATTCCAACTTTAATTTATCTTTGTAAGACTTATCTACTGTATAAAAAAAGATTTTGTCTTTCGAGCTTGCCAAATACAATTTTATAGTGGACAAGACGTTTAATACCCGCCATGTTGCTTACAATCTGTTGATGGTAGTATTTTGAAGCATAAATGTAAACATATGCAAGAATAAATACGGGATTGTGATATTTGACCTAAAGTCAAAGCTGTTTTTTGATGGCACGTGTACTTTTTTTTATATGATGGTTCGTATTGTTTTGTGAATCTATTGTCATGTTTGTGTACATTTAATTTAGCTTCATTATGTATATATTAAGTTTAAGACATTGTACATAAAGTTCGTAATTTATATTTGTCTGTGGAATAGCATTATTTTGAATGTTTTCACGCTAACTGTATTGTGAAGAATCTTTGGAGTGTGTGGAAATCATGTAGTGTTAACCGTCCATAAATGTTCAGACATGTTGGAGTTTTTGTTTTGTGTATATGAAATATCAAGGAGAATCTCTGATATAAATAATGATATTAATATGTTAGAAATTGAATTAATTATTGACAAGTATATTTACAATTGATATTCTATGAAAACTTCAACTGTATACATGTATGTTCACAGAAATATTTGAATTGTTATGTATTAAGAACACAATAGTATTAGACAATTACTTTTTGGAATACAGTGGACCCCTGTTTATCCAGACTTCGGATATCCTGTTCCCTCGCTATTCAGTTATTCACACGATTTAACTGGGATCGCAACCGTCTGGATAATAGGGGGTTGACTGTACTGGTAGGTATTGCTCAAGTTGCCATGTTTCATGTCATAGGGTAAATAATGCTGATGACGTAATATTATCAGTTGAGCTCACTGTTATAAATTCTTTGTATTAATTTGTGCATCCAAAACTCAAGGTCCCAAAATGTATAATTTTTCACTTTGCACAACAAAATTCAAGGTTTTGTGTTTGAATCCATTTATTGGCTGTGCTTTGTGGGTCTCATCATAATAGTGTCTGCAAAGTTTTCATCCCACCAAAAGTAAATCGCTACAATCATCAACATCCCTACTCTATTGCACTCATGATGGTAACGTCGTCGTCTATTGGGAGTGCAAGTAGACGAGAGATCAGGTGAAAATCTAAAAGTGCACAAAAATCCATTGTGACATCGCAATAAAACATCACGATCCAGACTTCTTTCACCCATCGCCGGAAATAACAACAGACGAGACTTACACTCTCTATGGGTGAGATATTCCTGCTACGACATAAAGCATTAATTCAATCAATCAATCCTGATAGTAACTTTCATCATTATACACAATTCATGTGAAAAATAATATTGCATAATAATTAAATTTTTAAAAGAGGTATCATAGTTACCGTACCAGACATGTATGTTTTTATCCGGTTGAATTAATTATTGTAGATGCATTCTTTGTTGTAATGTAATGTAGTAATGTTAAATGTGGAATTGCACAAATACAGCCTTAATCCTTTTAAGCAATGTGGCAACATTTTTCTCAGTGCTTGCAAAGCAATGATATTGTGAATTTTGAAGTAATAAGTAGAACTGTCAGTATGATTTGATAATATATCTATATTTACATGATTTAATTCAACATTCTCTTATTTTATTCTTTTTGTGTTTATGATCATCTTCTAGTCCTTATCAAAGATG
The DNA here is from genome assembly GCA_032361185.1 of Lepetodrilus ovalis. Classification (NCBI taxonomy): domain Eukaryota; kingdom Metazoa; phylum Mollusca; class Gastropoda; order Lepetellida; family Lepetodrilidae; genus Lepetodrilus; species Lepetodrilus ovalis. The sequence goes on along the minus strand of JAUTBQ010223556.1, from coordinate 15,438 downwards.
TTGGAGTCATCATTTTGATTGTTTTGGAGGAATTATTTATTTTGTTCTCGAAAAATTGCAATTTTTAAAAAGAAAATCAACATCACGAGTAAGGACTAATGGTTATCAATTTCATTTTATACATGTTGAAAATCAAAATCTTTTTCTTATTAAAATTAAATATGCCCAGTACTATCTAGGCATGTTACAACTAATCTATTTTTTTTATTTTATTATCGTTTTCATCAGTAGCCGTCCAATATATATTCCTCCAGCAGATTCAGGTAGTAGAGTTTCACATGTGCTTGCTACTTCTTAGTTTCATTTGAAGATGTTTTAGTTTCATTTGAAGATATGTTACAGCCGATGCATCATTGTTTATGTATTTTAAATCATAAATCTCAACATCAATAAAATTGATCTCGCAACCAAATGCCTTTGTTTGATATCAGTGGGATACATCATCAGGTGGGATTAAATGTAGTGTCCCCTGGAAGTTGCGGGTCCATGACATACCCTCCTTGTACGATATTACAGGGAAATAACTAAAATAAAAATGGGATCTATGTCTGACCCAGCATTATATCCGAATCTGCGGTGCATCTGACCGTGTTATATCGAGGGGGCACTGTACATTTGATAACAAAAATATAATGCTGTTGCGGTCACTGTACACGAGAGGAAACTGACAGGAATGACAACTAAATTTGCTTCCAGTAACATTTTGCCGCATATGAGCAAAGCTTGCTATAGCAAGTTGCTTAGTAAAAGATCACATGCTAAATCTGAAGCCAAACGGAAGACTATAATGTGTGATTTATACATACACATTGAACAAAAGAATTAAGTAAGTTAACATTACTTTCCTTTGCAATGCACAAGAGTAAGTTGTCATTCGTGTCGAGATTCATCAAACTCGATAGACATTTTACTATTGGTCACAAATGACAAAGGACTTTTCCTAAGTAGCTTATTTTTGTTTGTGGCAGCCTTTAGGAGCATGTTAACCTTCTCCCTGCTGGTTTAGGCACACACACTGTTCTTTAGGGCATCTCCAGTTGCCTGCAGCAGAGAGAGGGTTAACTCCATGCTGCAAGGCAACCGGAGATGCCCTAAAGAGCTGTGCTTGTGCCTAATTCAGCAGGAAGAGGGTTAAGCTAAACGCCTTTACCCTTTTATCACAAAACAAACAACAGAAGACATTTGTATTTCCTTGTTTTAATAGTTAATTAAAACCATCCTATACAAGGTACTAGAACAGCACTTTTACATAGTCATAAAGATTGGAATAGCACATATGATTTCCATGCGGGTGCAGATAATATACATATGAATGCAGCTATTATATATAAATATATACATACATATACACACGCGTCTATGACGATATGGGAAGGTTATTGCAATGAGGATTAGGGTGGAGGCCACATGAGATTGTATTTCTACATGGAAGGGCAGGGGAAGAATCATGGGACTTGTGATAAGGCGGCCAACAGGAAACATTACTTTTCTATATTTAAACATTATTTTTTATTTAAAATATTTCTATGTCCACTTTCATGTCAAAACATTAGCACTGTAGACCAAAACATGTCCAATTTAAAGGCATAACATCACAGACAGAAATAAAATCATGTATTCACTTCCAAAAACCTTTCCAACACTGCATGGTAGACAAAATTCCATTCCAACCCAACTTGACTTTGCCAGTTATAACTGATGGTAAACAACCTGAATATTGTCATATTTCTTTTTGCTTCATTATATTAATGCAAGGGGATGTAACTCAAAGCGGTACAACAAAAATATGAAACGACACGATTATGTTCATTCATAAATCAGCTGATACATCAAAGACAAGATAATTAATGCATTGTAACCTGAATTCAATTATCGGTAAAATATTAAATTTGTAATACCGTAACTGTGAATTAGTAAATTACTTTTGGGTGGATAAATCAAATGTAAGTAGTCTCAGATGGAAAGTTGTTTGACAATCACCTAGGACAACCATCTGTGATATGGTATGCCTTTAAATTGAAAAATCTACATTTTGGTGCATTTTAATGAAAACTTGTACAATTGATTTTTGGAAACACAATACATTGAATATCATGTTAACAATGACTCGAGTCAGCATTAGTTATTACATAACGAACCACGCATACTGCCACTTTGGTCAATTTGCAACCAAAAAATACATAACAAAGTTAACATACTTTAGACACTCGAGCAAGCACTTGCTGGTTTGATTGAATGTCATCACACCAATGGTTAATCTCAAAATGTGCACTCATTCTAAAATATTTACACATGTTAAGACAACATTCAAATCCATAATCAATTTGCGTAATACATAAGACTTCTTCTAAACAGATACTACTAGTATTTGTAAAGACATTTCATGGTTTCAAATGCCCCCACACAGTTGGCATGCTTGATTTGAGATTGACGGGCAATATTGTATACCGGTATGATTCAAGATTAGCATCCAATAAAGTTATAAGTTAAAGTATGAATAGGAAAAAAAAAGGAAAGAAAAATAATTCAAAGCAATTTTCCCCCAGGTCTTCTGTAACAGTCAGTAAGCATTATAGTCAAATTATCAAATTATTTTGAGGTAAAAACTCCCCACAGATGATTTTCTATGCATTTTGAAATTAAATTTTGAGAAGAAAACAGTCACATCCCTGATTCATTGTTCTAGAGGAAGCACTTTGATATTGACTTCATTAAACGAATACTTTCATTTTGATCTCATATCATTTTTGACAGTAGACATTTTCTGACAACATTGCATGCTGCTGTATATAAAATCACATGTAAAAATCCTTTGGAAATCCATTATTGCAAAAATACCATGAAAATGTTTTATATTTCTGTAGTACCGGGTATAGAGGTGTCCTCAACTGTTCAATACAACCAACAATACACGGAAAACATCAGGGGCAGATACAACCGGTATCAAAAACACTTGTGTGACCATCAACATGGTTTACTAATTTATTTAAATTAATGTGACCTTATTACTCGGTATTCAAAATTAATTTGATTGAATTATTGCTTTGTTGTGGCGGGAATATTGCACCCATAGGCGACGACTCAAAATTAATTATGCATTCCCATTTAATTATTTAATTATTTTTATATTGGGTGTTCTGGGGCTGTCCATTTAATATTTTCTTCAGATATCAAGTAAAACCATCATATCCATAAAGCCTGAAATTGCTATCTGTATAATACAAAATACATACCTCGTCCCAGACTTAATGGAAACAAATGCATACAAATTCAAAGCATACAGAGATCAATTAAATACACGATCTCAAACATTTTGATATGTAAAATGAATACCAAACAAACATGAGCAACAACTTGAAAGCAAATATGACAATCTTCAACAACAGTAGTATAGTTGACAGCCAGTTATGTTTGAAACTGTTTTTGAATTGAAATGAGCACATCTTGCATTCAAAAGTAAAATCATACAATACTAATCGCCTATTTGCAGACTGGACATTTAACAACAATTCATTAATTTTTAATCAAACTTTAATCAAATTTGCACAGTAAAGCACAACTTATTGTGAAAGGTGGATGAGATCTATACCCAAGACCCCGACCCGGGAGCGGACCCTGGACCCTGACTTGCAGTCTAATCAATGGACCTGGATCCAATTCCTTGCAATATGATTGGGTCACATTACCCAAAATATCAATAAAATAGACCTCGCCTGGGTTCAGGTCCGGGGAATAGACCTCGCCTGGATTCAGGTCCGGGGAATAGACCTCGCCTGAAAGGTGCACCGGGTGACACTGCCCTTATGATTGGAATATCATGTACGAGTTCAGCCAGTTGGAAGCTAAACCAATTTGTACACAGTGGTAGTTGTGTAGAAAATAGCAGCGATCTGGTCATATCAGGAAGAGATGTCTCAAGTAGGACCTATGAGAAATGGCCGTTCCAGATCAGAGATTTAATTGCTATAATGCAATCAGTTAAGAATTATTTTGTTTACTATCAAGTCGCATTAATACCATGCTCTCCTGACAGCGATAACACAACAGTCTGTATTATACGCTGTCACACTACAAGGGATTTCATGTGTTCAGCATTATATGGAATTTGATTGGTTCAATGGGTGCAGGTGCAAAACGGCGCACGATATTCAATTAACGACTTATATTGTCTAAATTCCAAACAGTAGACCTTTATCTCCTTAAAATATAAGTCACGGTACCATTTCCTACCAATCGATTTGGTACCATTTGCGTCATTTCAATATTCGTTTTTCATCAATATCGTGAGCCATTTTGGATGTTGCTGTTTTGCGCCTGCACCCATTAGCTAATAATATGAACCAATCAAATTGCTTATAATGTTGAACATGCGAAACCCCTCGTAGTGTGATAGCGTATGTGTTATCGCTGTCAGGATAGCATGCATTAATACATGTACCACATTAAATAAGGATAGCATGTTTAACCCTCCTCCCTTTGCGGGTATTTGATTAATGCCTCTAGCAGTTAAAATGTCAAGTAGGGAGCTATGTAATACGAATATAAAAGGATTAATAATTATGTCTAATATAGCTACTATAAACCTGTACCAAAAAATATTGTTAAACATATCTGTAGGAAATCACAACCAGATGCATTTTGTGGTTAATAACATCAGCCAAATACATACTGTTCTAAACATGATAGTCATCCTATGCGATGAATTCATTTTACTTTAATGAAAGAAGAAAATAATAATAGAAACAAAGATATACAATTACATAAGCATGGCATGTATTTATACAAAGCAGAGATACATTTAGATAGGTGTCTATAAATGCCGGATAAGACTGGTCAGGTTGAATGCTGATAATTGTAATAGCTATAGTATAAATGTACTGGGACTAGGACTGAACCCTGACGTACCCAATCATCAAAGACGACTGGATCTGTTGAGTTCTACACCTTTTGTGGTGAAGAATGCCTCCGTAGTGTCAGTGAAACAGATTTATGTGGCTAGATGATACCTATAACCATATACCGGTACTTTAAAAAGCAATAAATATCCAAATGTTAATGTACACATCCTCATAGTATACGTAACTTTTAGTGGATATTTAACATAATAATCTATGCATCATTTTATTAACCATGTTATTAACTTCTACTGTAACAAACTTGTGTGAATCTTAACAGTGAAAAAAAAAGAAATGTTATTGAAAGAATGGGAAAATATCTGTTTTTGCCGATTGAGCCTTGTAGTTTCTTGAGTTCAATTTTGTAGAAAATATTTCAGCCATTCACTGCAGAAAACAAGATTGAGCAAAAACATTTTTTGAAATATATATGACATTAGATTAATATATTGGTCAATTAAAATATGTCTCGAGTCTATATTGAAGTGAATAAAATATGGATTACAGTACATTAAATCAATGACTTAGGAGCTAAGCATAAAACTCACGACAAAATTGTAATAGCTTAACATCAACTCGTGATTCCAATATAGTGTATATTGGATTGACCCAACATTCCTAAGCTGTAAGTAATATCAACATGCATCATGAATAATGAGAAAATTATAATATGCAACCTCATCAAACATTATGCAACACCACCACAATGGGAATGGAAACTGATGCAGAACATCAAACAAATGGGTATAGAATAATATATACGGTACATGACAATCTCAAAAGGAAATTGCATTCTGGACGCTGCATAAATATTACTCTTCGTAGTTTTCATATAGCCAGTGCGTGTCAACTGCCGGATCTAGACATTGATGAAAAATATACATGTCCTCTGTTTACCCCAAAGTAAAAAAAGAATTCATGATCAATTCTAACTATTTAGGGGCTTGAATTGAGAATTAGAACCATTTTCAGGATTATTCCACTCATGTCATGGCAGTAGGAACCTGTGCCACCTGTAGCACTGATTGTTGCAGGAAACCTGTGACTGGTATTGATGAACCAAGGATGATAACTGTACTCTTGACATTAGAGCCGGCACATTTTATCACGATCGGCTTCGGAAAGGTCGCTTACGCATACACTGATGTCGGTTCCGTGGAGCGGGTTCGAACCTGGGACCTTTGCTTCCGAAAGTCTTAACAATCTACCACTTGCTCCAATAACAACTCGTCACAAACAGGGATCGAAATTAACTTTAAAACTTACTACGTAGTCCAAATAGTGATACAAATAGCAAAAGACATGAATTTCTACTGATAACTTTAGCATTGGGAGAAATGGCCCAGGCTAGCGGACTAGTGTAAAAGTCAAGGTGGTGGACGTTTGCTTACGTTATACGAGAGAAAGACATTTGTCAACACATCCGATTATTGAGGGTGAGAGTTACGATGAGTCGGGGGATGAGACTGTGAGGATGATGATGAGGGGATGAGAGTCAGTCGGCTTTGGGATTTAAGTGGGGATGAAGCTGTGAGGATGAAGATAGTGAATGTGGTAGTGGTGTGGGTGATGTTAAGGGTAATGAGTAGTCAAGTAAGTGGGAAGTGGGGAGTGGGGAGGTAGAAGTGGGGAGGGGGAAGTGGGATGGGGCAAGGGGGAGGGGCAAGGGGGGGAGTAGGCAGCGATTGAAGCTTACTTTAAAGCTTACTAGCCCAAATAGTGATACAAATAACAAAAGACATGAATTTCTACTAGTCCTTAGGATACCTTTAGCATTGGGAGAAATGTCCCGAGCTAGCGGACTAATGTTAATTTTGATCGCTGGTAGGAGAAACAATGTTTTATTATAAATAATGGGATAGACATCTCTCAAATCCCCAATGCTTCTAAAGAACTAATTTCCACTATCTTGACCACAGTATTTCTCAGTCAGCTATGTTTGATAGTAATGGTTATACCGGTATCATACAATCAGTGATAATGATAATTCAATACATCAACACCAACAGCTAGGTATGCATGTAACATTGACATTATTAATATGACCTACTCAGGGATAGAAACTAACTTCAAAACTTACTCGCCCGAATAGTGATACAAATAACAAACGATATGAATTTCTACTAGCCCTTATAATACAGTTTCCCCTCAAAATAACACTGAATTTGGGGTCCATGACATGCCTTATAGTACCAGCCTTATAGGATAGTACAGGTAAATAACAAAAATAAAAATGGGATCCACATCTGACCCCACCTTATATCAGAATCCGCTCTGTATCGAGCCGCCTTATATCGAGGGGACACTGTATTTCTAATGTACCAGTACAAAAAGGAGTGTGATGGAAAGACAGTTATAGATTTGTACATCAGCCAATAGTATAATGTAAAATATTGTATTTCACCAAACTACATGTAATATCAATGGAATGTATTACTACTCTAGTGCCCCATTGTGATATATGCCATAAAAAAAGGTTCCAATAAGAATATCATACAGCTAGAAGCTTCAGAGAATGCTAGCAAGCATACAACAAAAATAAAGCCTACTGAACAAAAAAAACCCACACAAACATACCATTAAGACAAGCAATTTGCCATTTACACCTAACAAATCTGCAATAAACCCGAGGAGATCCTTAAAGTAGATGACAATGTCTCCGTCTGCAAATGGTCATCATTGTGTCGGGACAAAGAAAAGCTAGCATGGGCTTGAGGCTGGAGATTGCACTTTTTGCTAATTACATAGACTGCGGGTATGAAGGGGGTTGGACTTGGGTTGATTGAGCCAGAGTATTGCCCTCGCCCTGGTAATTAAGCCATGGACCCTGTCCAGTTGTTCCTGTCCAATTAAAGGGCGACATCGGCCCTTGACAGAGAAGTGAGACAGTGCGTTCTGCTCTCTCCGTGTCTGACATTAGCCAGAGGACACCGCTAGGTATTGCAGCCTGCTAATAGTGTTTCATTACATTCAATACCAAGACGAGTGCAATGACGGCTAATGGACCTTTAAATGCTGTTGTTGGTGTCGGGTTCATTCACTGATTGGAACCTGGTGTATTGTGTGCTGGTTGAAATACAAATCCAATGAGAATACATATAAACAAATAATAAAAACGTTAAACAACATGTACATTGGGTTACAATTTCTTATTGTCATAAGCTTACAAGAATGATTAGAATCAGTTGTTTATTTCTTTTTCTATTTGGAAAGACATTAATGTTCAAGCAAATATTTCACCCACACTGCAATAGATATTTCAGACAATGAATTGAAGTACAGTGTCTCCTCGATATAACGCTGAAGTTGGGGTCCATGAAATATCCCCCACGTTACAATATCCGCTTTATACGATATTACAGGGAAATAATGAAAATAAAAATGGGATCGATGTCTGACCCCACGTTATATCCGAATCCGCGGTGAATCGGACCGTGTTATATCGAGGGGGCACTGTATTGCTACATGTACATCCCAATTCTGACACCATTATGTTATTTATTTTTTAGGAATGGACAGTTTTCTGCATCATTGTATATCACTTGATTCACAGGTTGCTAACCAGTGGCACAACTTTCCAAAAAATCAAATATCGGTAATATCAAAGGTAATATTTCTAATTGAGAGTCACATACTCTACCATCTGAATCCTGTGGGCTACAAAACCCTCACAAATTGAGCATGGAAGTCTGTTGAAACAGTTGTAAGTAGCCATCACTGACATCCTGCTCTGCAACGTGTTCAGACATCTACCACAAACTTGACATCCACAGTCACCATTGATTTCAGTTTGATTTTGCCTTCAGGGTTCCACCACAAACCAACGACAAATGAAACTTTGTTAAATACACTTTAACTCACTGTAAAATAGCCAGGAGAAAGATTTCGTATTTGTCCATCCCTGAGAATTGATGAAGACTTAGCACCTACAGACCCTGTCTCTTCATTCTTTCTCAGGAATGGACAGCTACTTGGGCTACCTCCTGTACATCAGTTGGTGTTGACCACACTCTTTGACTGGCTGTGATCTCACAAGCTGAAAATCATGCTGGGGAGAAAACCAGACAAAAATAGGTCAATGCTCATTGGTAGAAAGCATAGAAATCCCTCACATGAGATTAAAATATTTTTGATTAAAATGACATTTCATCAGGACCCGCATCTGCAAATCAACCAAGCTAATGTATATCTGAAGCTCAGAGATCAGTGGAGTGTAAGATATAGGGCCAGTTGCACAAAATGTTTGTAATGCTATAATATGTTATGCCATACTGTTTTTACATTAACACAATAATTTGAGTGCTATAATCATTTTGTGAAACTGATCATAGTCATGTTCAACATAACAGCATGTATTAACACCATGTTATTTAGGCTACAGAGAATGATAACAACAATGTTACCAAAAATGATAATGATTACCATGTTATCTATATAATTATGTAGAAACAAGGGACTATAATGTTATAAAGAAATACTATGACATAGACACAAGTACTACAATGATGTCAAGACTCATTTATTCAATAGAAACACGTCACTACAATGTTACCAATAATGATTAAGCAACAGAAATAATTAATTACAATGTTTGCTAACAAGGAAAAAAACAGTGGACAGTATCAGATGTATGACACCAATGTTGAATGAATGAATGAATTAATTAATGCTTTACATCACAGCGGGAATATTTCACCCATACGCTACCTGAGTGAATTACGAAAACATTGAAAGTGCTGCTCTGTAGTGCCATGACACAGATACCAAATACATCTATTATTTATGAAATACAGACATGCAATGCAATATACATGTAGTGTAGTAATGGCAACATAGTAATGACACAATATCCATCCATCAACGATGTCCTTGATGTACACTATGGCAATTCTCGCCATTGGTAGGTGAAGTTCATCAGAAATCCATATTGAGACTTTCCTAGTCATTGATCTTCAATGTTGTGCTATTTTGTCAGTTAATGGATAAAAAGAACGTTTGCTTGCATAGAAGGTTGGGTAATAGAACATTTAAGGAAGTGTAGAATCAAAGTCTAGGATGAAAACGCGAACAGAATGGCCTTCAACAGTCTTCCTCATTTTTGTTTGTAAGTATTACTGCTATCAATTCTAGTTTAATACAGTAGCTGCCCATTGGAATATTGCATGCAGTGGTACAACACTACACTCCTATGTTCTCAGCATATGGGACAGCATGATCCTTGGCGAAGACACAGGGCCCAATAGCGCTATGGATGGCCAAAAATACGGTCAGAAACCGGAACCATAATTAATTGACAAATACTCGGTTTAATCAAGAAAGCAAAGGCGATCTAACCTGACCCAGTCTTGTAATGGCATCAGAGCCATGGGTCATATGACCAATTGGTGGAGGTAATATGTCTCCGTTACACGGACATTCATCATGCTGATATGTGGAACATCATCGGACAGGTCCATGGAGGAAGCACCGGGCTCCCGCTAGACTCCCGACCCTTCGGACAATCCCTTTCAGGACCCTGATTAAATGTTTCCAGGAGAGAGGACCCAGATACAGACCAATTTATAGGAATCAGATTAATGCAAACTTGGAGCGGCCATCTTTTGAGACTGTGTCCAGAGCTTCAAATTAGAGTCAACAATGTGTCCTTGGCAATTATCAGGGACTAGTTTTTTTTCATAGTCAGGACTAGTTGTTGGAGGTTTTGTACAGACTAATTAGGGATTTAAACAGACCCCACTTCACCTTTTGACATGTGCCACGCCCAAAGGGTTCAAGCATTCACAAGAGTTCAACTCTTCCAGGATCAATACAATTCCTGTTAATTAATTGGTCTCATTATAATTTTGCAATGCTTCTAAATTCAAACTTAACTTTCAGAATAATTTATTGTAGAAAATGGCATCACCACTATTTGAGTTTTGAAAAAAAGACGAGTGGTATAACGTGTTCATACCCAGTACAATACGATGTTGAATTGACGTTGGTTTCACATCACGATATCGCTGATATTGTTTCAACGTCCATTTGACATCGTATCGACATCGTATGTCGCCATGTGCCGGCTGGGTAGCCTCTAATGTACCAGTAGTGCAGATACGACAGACTTTGCACTAATGGTTTCTCGGAGAGATACTTTACTCTACATAGTGGGAATATTGGTGCAAAGTCAATAACAATGTAAATGCACATACAGTAAGATAATATAGTTAACTCCAGCCCGTTATCATATGGGTCATTTCAGAATGTGTAGCTGTTGTTGATTATTTTTTCCTATACAGTATATACTGTAAATCATAAAATGTTAGCACCATTAAACTTTAGTTACGAATGGATTATTGACGTATTTGAGTCATGAAATGTTAACGAGCTTGTCCATATCTAGAAAATATTTTTGCCATTGTGTAGGACTGTTGGTAACAAACAGTATCAACTATAACTAAATGCACGTACATGTACAGTAAATACTCACAAAACATAAATACAGTGCAGTTATGGAATACTCTGTAAAAATATTAGCTAATGAAATGTTAATGTCTAAGAGTAACTCATTAAATTCATTAAAATGTTATGCTCGCTAACATTTTATGATTTAGAGTAAACAGACAATGACAATCACATACACAGTGTAAAATGTTTACTTCACAATAAAGTTCATACAATAATAGGCAATAATACCAGTGTACAACACTGTCGAAACATTTCTAATTTAACAAATGTGTCCTTTGGAGTAAACGTATCATCCTAAATTACATTGTCTGCACCTTGTTTATCTGTTCATTCCAAATACAAATTAATTTAATTAAGATACCTATGTTCATTACATCTCAAGTTTATTTGTTTTCCTTGAAACTCATGCTCCTCTGACACCTAGTCTACTAGTAATAAGTATACATGTAGTTGGGTTTTTTTCAGTAAACTAATTATTTTGACATGTTTTCTTGGGTTCCATTCTATCAATTTATATCACTGTGCATGGACAATAAATAGCAAAACGAAATCGCTCATGTTTTTGTCACGAAAATTCACTAAACATATTTTGCATTTGTTGACTTTCAACATGGAATCAATATCTCACACCTTCTTGGGGATCTGTAACTAGCTAGCTGGGGGCGATGGCAGCCAGTGAGGATTAAGGTTGACCCGTGTTGGTGCCTGGGGTTCTAGTCTTGTGGTGTTTCCTTCAGCTAAGATTAACCTAAACACTCTTCTTGGCTGGGAATGGCAAGAGTGTCCCCGAAGAATTTCTGAATGTTCACTTTCCGTAAGAAGCAGAAGCTTGATAATATGTGAAGGATATGTCACTGAAATGTCAATAGCTGTCACCTCAGACTAGGCAACATCTTGAGACAATTTAGAAAAAGTTCTCTAAAATTTATATCAATATGGAAAGTGCATGTGTAAAAATATATTTGAATTACTGGAATTTCATTGATTCTGTAGACAAATATATTCCTATAAGTGGATATATTTTATTTATTTTTGTTACTTTTCATGTAATTGTTTTATAGGATAATGATTAATATCATGTAGAGCTTAGTTAAAACTGAGCTAGAGGCTGAAATCCAATGACAATGCCATTAAAATACACAACTACTAAAATATAACGAGAAATTTCGGATTTCTAAGTTTTTTCAAAGGAATATACATACCGGTAATGCCTTATAAAAGCATATTATCACAAATGGTTGATCTAAATAACAGACAAACAAATTTCTAAATTCCATCTGAGACTACTATCAAAATCCCCCCAATGACGAAAGCGATTTGGGCAATATAGAATTGATGGTAAGTATCATAAATTAATGTAGTTTACATTTATTACTCAAGTATATTGCTACATGCTCATTGAATTCTGTGATCGTATGCCTCTAATTTGTCAATATTTGACATTTTCACGACTAATATTTCATATTAAAATATGCTAATGGTATTATTGATATGAGACATACTAATACAAGTAAGTGATTATATATATTTTCATGTCCATGAATACTACATGTTCATCAATTGAGTAATGTGAATAACTTTTGCCTACTCCAATACCAATGCAATAACACTCCCCATAAAATGGTAATAAATAGTGAGCAAGTGCGTACAATGGTTATAAATTGTCCTTTCTGTAAGCTTTTTATGCACTCCAGATCAGAGAGTACAAGAGTAAAATCGGGTGTTGGAGAAAATTGTTTCCATGCCCAATTGAAAGACTTTGGTACTCTTTAAGGGATTATTCTAACAGAAATTGACCTCCAGAGCAGATAGAGCTCCTTTGAAAAAAAAATAGTCCACAATCAAAGAAAGCTGTTTGGAGCCTAGACACAATACCATTGGATTCCTACAGATCTATACTGTAATGACAAGAAAGTTGAGAAATTGGCTAATTTGAGTGCATCCCCAATTACTGAAAGCTGGATCACCACCCATTGATCATCACCTTATGACCTTCACATGTCAATTGATTCCACAGCTTCTCGGCCGTTCTGAGCTGCCAGGAGTTACTGCTGGTTGTACAACAACTCTCAATGTACATCTACGCTCGTGTAAAACAATGTTTGTATTTGGTACTAATGTTGTTGGCAGAAATACCATGTTGATGTCTATATGTATCCATATTCCTAGCTTATACATTAAGATTGTGTAATTAGGGATTACGTGAAATCACTGAAATCTTTAGGGATTTTGTGAAGTCCTAATAGTTCGAAATTGTAACTAAATAAAGGATTCCCTAAAAAATAAAAAAACTGTTTTAAATGATTGTGTTCGAATAATTGTAAAATTACGATTAAAATAAAAAGAGGTCATATTCATATATTTAGGGCCGGATTTCTTTTTATTTTCGCCGATTAATTTAAGTGTTCGAATTAATAGAAGTTTCAAATTAATAGGTGAATTATAGATCAACCAATACTTTCAGCTTAACTTAACCCTTTGCATGCTGAAGGAAACTGGAGATCCTCTAAAGAGGTGTGCCTGTGCCCAATGCATAATATGTACATGTACTTGGAAGAATATAAAATTATTTTACCTAGGTATACTAACCTATGTCTACCCAGCCTTCATCTCAGATGATAGAAATAAAACAGTATTCAAATATATAAATATTTAAAGAGCAGACATCTGCCATTGCACAAATACCGGTACAGTCAGTATTTTTGATTTGCTGTTAGTTCTGTGTGTAGTCATAAAAATGAATTACTACATTATTTAAATCTCTGCTGTTCTATTTATACTCTCTATGGAGACAGGAAAACATCATAAAGCAAACTGATGTCTGTTTCAACAAATATTCAAATTAATTATAGCACATCTATTCTGTAAATATGATGGTCCCGCGACACATGAATGGCACTCATGACCGAGAGTAACAGCTTCTATCGGATTAGTGTCCTCCGCCAATAGGCTTTGATCCATCACAATAGTCTAGGTGTCAATAAATTGTCCCATCGCAAATAATTGTACAGGACACACTTGATTGATTGTCTCCCTTGGAATGATGCATAATGGGATAATTCATACGACAAATATGATAGTCCTTGGCTTGGGCTAGTGCATGTACCCTCTAGAGGCTCATATCCATGTTTGGTGGTGTCGTTAACGGCCATTCACAAGGATTCCCTCAAGAATGTGTTTTCTCAGCATGAAATTGGTGCTGTGACCCTTTCTATCTGCTACTTCTGCTAATCACTGCAGACTGAGCTTTATGATGAGGCTCCGGAGTCGTTCAGCATGTTCAAAAGACTTCCTGTCCATGCATTGACCTCTGGGTCAATTTATACTGTTGCCCCAGTACTATCCATTAATGTATTTGACAAGTAAAAGGAGTAACTAACTGAATGTTATACACAAATGTGATACTCTGATTTAATATACTAGGCAACAAAAATAAAGGAACTCTGCTTGTGATATTGAGAGGAGGCTTTATTGAAAAATCAATACTTTGGTAAATGGTGTTCAGAATCAGTATTGGGTGTGTCCACCACATGCAGCACAACATGCACTACATCTGGCCATCAATTTGGTCCCATTCCGTGAGCCATGGGAACATCATCAGACTAAAAGATTTCATCAACATATCATTGACAAGTCAAGTTGCCATGGATGATAATCAAATTTAATCTCAGTTTGTATGTATTCCCCCCCAATACCATGACACTGCCACCTCCATTATAAGCCATGTTCCTGAAAATGGTTCCTTTTTTTGTGTGTGTGCATAGCATAGATTACCTCTTGATTTAATGTACATTTCAGATATTAAATATGAGGTAACTATTACAATATTAAAGTGGAAGGTTGTTGGTGATTAGTACAGTAAACACTGATAAAAGGTACCGGTAGTATGTCCTGACATCAAAATAACAAGAGTTTGTCTTCATGTCATGAGATGAGATGATCCTTCAGAGGATTGGCATTGTCAGTTTTCATGAAGACAAAGATGATTAGTCAATTACAATTGCATAATTGTGTGTGTGTGTGTGTGTGTGTGTGTGTGTGTGTGTAGTTGAATGCTTTGACAGTCGCCTTCCAGCATAGCTGATTTCGGCAGACT
>JAUTBQ010223445.1:0-20572 GCA_032361185.1 Lepetodrilus ovalis | reverse complement strand
TCTAGACTTGCTTTTGTCCATAGGAGATATTTCGAATAGGAGTATTAGAGAACAGGGTCTGTGGGAGAGACTAACTGCATCTCTGCGAGCTAAGTGACTGCGACATGGCTCGCAGAGACGATTTCCAAAACTTGTTTGATATTCGTCTGCGCGCTTTACAACTGCTCGGTCAGTATCAGACTATCTCGCAGTCGTTAAGCTCGCAGAGCTCATTTTCATAGTCTGCTACTGGCTTAAAACATTTAACTTATTTTTGATAAAGGAAAGGACGAAACGTTGTCTAAAATATGACGGTTTACAATAGTTATGTAAAGTTTTAATTTAACTTATTTTGATAGCTAGAACGTATTAATTTAGCAACTCCTTATTATATCAGTACAGCAATATTCAACAAACAATATAGATGGAGATTCCTTGATCTCACAGACACCATAGAGGAAATGGTTACAAATCTCCAGCTCGATCTTTGGATTATTAAAAAATGCTGTGGCCATACTCAAAGTATTGATACGTATGCGTCTTAACTTGATAATTAACATATGTTGTTAACTAAGAAGACCAGAATATATAGTATGCATAATAGCAGATAGCAAGTTATATAAGAAAAACGTTTCCGAAGACAATAGTTCCAAATGGCTTTATCACAGTACATCATACAATGAGAAACAATTGCTTCGTGACAGTAACGTTATAGTACGGAAATCTTGGTTATGACAAATTCCTACACACAGATTTAACCAGCTGCCTGTGACACTAATTACAAGACCACTGTCCACGCCAAAGTCTTGACCACCACCTGCAACTGACCATATTTCGGAAACCAAACTAAAGCCATGTGCTTTCCCGCTTCACTGCGCATGCGTAAAGATATGACTGCCGACAAGCAACCCCCCTAGGAGGTAGCGCCTCAACTCTGGATAATTAACACTATCTTAATGTCTTCTACCTGACACTAACGGCCTCGACATTAAAATCCAGTTATTATGCGCTTGATTGTGATTATCGGACAATAGGGTTTTGATTTGGCATCGGAGTGTTATCAAAACAATGTCGACCAGGGGCGTCCACAAGGTGAAGGTTTGACACACCACCGTATAGGCTATAGGATCTCACTTTTTAAATATGATCAAATCACGAAGTCTTTGTTGCGGAGTTGTTTTTCTATCCATGTTCACACGTACTTAATAATCACAAAAATAGACGGAACAAACATATACATATATTCATGAGGTATTCTCTTTTTTATTGATAATAAAAATAAATTCCAAAAGCAATAGTCTCATAGTTATTCTAAGCTTTGATAGTAATTCAGATTGTTTACGCGATGCCCAAAAGTTTACGTCGATTACAGACAGACCGATATTCTATGTAATGCATATTACACCTTTAAATTTATATGTTTAAATAAGAAAGCCAATTTCAATGAAATTGGTTTAGCTCAGTGAAATTAATTAAGTAATTAAATAAATTTGTTTACATTTCGATTCAGACATACAGTAACAAAACAGATAGTTTAGTATTGCATAGATTTGATATAAATTCACTTCAACATGCCAATGCTCATTGTTGTCTTCTCAGACGCGTGGCGGAGTAATTCGGCGACAGGTAAACAGGATTAATTAAATCCAGCGTCATTCTCTATTTAATCGTTGTTTATAGTGCTCAACTATCTGTTCAGGATCATTGAATATCCATTATTCTTGAAATCTGACAATACGTTTTAAAAAAATATAATAAAAAAAAATACATAGAATTGAAATCGTAACCGTAAGATAATATTTCATTGAATAGATCTTTATGATTGTTTGGTGAAATATATTCACTATAATTGCAAAGTATGCTATGCAATGCAATACTAGTATTTATTAACACAAAAAGTGTACTATATATGGAGCTATCAGTACTCATATTAAATACTTTGAAATTTCAACAAAATTTTAGCGTTTATACATCGATATAGTAAACACCGTTTTAAGTTTGAAATTTAGCCTGATTATTATTGTATTGAGTATACTTGTATTCCAAGAAACCAGTTCAATATTATAAGGAATACATTTTGGAATGTTAGCAGCAGTACTTTGTGAATAAATCTTCTCATTGTCTAGTATGACGAAAACGACTAATGATGAAAATTAGAATGAAGTAATTGAAATACGTACAATACTTCATTCCTTTATCATTATATAATCCATGCGGCGTGTATACACAGTCTTGCCAATTGAGGTGAATAAATTCAATATTAATATGTAAGAATATTATATAATTATACAAAGTATGCCCAGAGACATGGCGAGATGTCCGAAGACGCAGTGTAACCTTTGTCCGTATCATGTACATGGTATCTGAAATTCAAATGCAAAACTGCAATCAAATACAGGCACAATTTATGTAAAGGCATTTATTAAAAGCATTATATAATAGGAATAGGCCTACATACAAAATGTAAAAATACGTGTGAAACATTGTAAAGGTTCCCGCAACGTAACAATGAGTTAATTCCTTGTGCTTATATATTATTGATACATTTCACTGCAATGCTCAATCTGAAGTAGCTGCAGTTCTGTAGCTAAAGAAAATGCCTCTTTTACTATTTTGCTATCAAGGGTTCCCATAATCATAGATAGCAAAATAGTATTAGAGGCATTTTTTAGCTACAGAACTGCAGCTAAAGTTGAAGTATACTTGGTATATTTCATTTTCTGTAATACCAAAATCTCTGTGGCAATATACAACGTATATGTGATTTCCGTGTTCATATAATTATTTCATATATCCCAGCATCATATTATAAAATCATGTTTGAGAATACCACCTTGTCCAACGCCATTTTCAAACATGACACTTTCATTTCTAAGCCATATTCCAAAGCAATTGCTCTATACCTCCACTTGACATTACTATGCGTGAAAGCTTTAAAACTCCACACATAGCATATTTACAGCATGTTCAAGGGTGGAGTCCTCCTTCACTTTCCCCCCACTGATAAAGTCAGTCCAATGGTAAACATAACGGTAGCGACATAATGTTGATATCCCATCAACATCTGACACCCTGTCAATAGAAAGCTGTGACGAGGATTGAGTGAACAATGCTTTATTTCTGAATTCATCGCGCTGACAGTCAGACGCTCGTATCCGTACGTCTTGCGTGTCACGCTACGAGAAAGATGTTCTCTTCTCACAACTAGCATCATTATCTTCCGGTTGTGAGAAAAACATCTGTCTTTCGCGAAAGATGGCGCGTGCCACCGCTTAGAAGGCGAGCGCTGATTGGCTGGATGTAACGGATCGCGCCGGTCCATTCAGATGTCAACGCATAACTGTACACAGAGTGGATGGGACTGGGAGGGTATAAAAACCGGAGGCACATGGCTGCGTTCCATCACATGAACTTGGATCTTCGACCTCAGCACATTATTATTATTATCACCGTCATGGAATCTTACGATGTGCAATCGGATAATGGATATACGTGCATAAGAAAGGTACGTACAAATGGCTTGAATGTGCGTAATACTTATAGTTGCAATAGTAATATGATATGCTTAAACCAAGTATGCCAACACGTGGCTAATAAGTTATTCACAACCAATGTAAACAAACGGTACACAATAAAGATAAAGATGACTTAGATGTATACTAGTGAAATATAATGCATTTTGCAATTTAGTATATTTGTATTACAATATTGTAAATTAATGGTTGAAGTTGCAGATGTGATTTGTTATTAAAAAAGTCTGTAATTTATTTTGATATAATGGCCGTATGTTAATGTTTATACTTCGTGTTTTTCAGGGGAGGAAACTATTGGCTGAGAAGCGAAGGCGAAACAGAATCAACCAGTGTCTGAAGGAGATTAGAGACATCGTATGTTTGTCAGAACAGCAACACGTAAGTTGAATAAATCTATTTACAATTCAATTTGTTAAAGTGCATACACGCTCAGACATTTAAATTGTAAAATAACAAACTCCCGAAGAGTATATATGTTATGCCTATTCGTTGCAATTTATTGAATACATTTGGCCGTTAATTCGGATGAGAGTACTTACAGAAATGTAATGGTCATACAATTAATGCATGTCTGAAGTCATTAAAAAAAGCTAATGTATGTATTATTATGATTCTTTCAGGATCCAAACTATGAGAAAATGGAGAAAGCCGAGATTTTGGAAACCACCGTGGATTATCTCAGGAATGTCAGGAAGATCACCAGCACTCAACAAGAAACCAAAGACATCATCCGAACGAGATTCCATCAAGGCTTCTCCAAATGTGCCGAAGAAATGCTGTCCTACATCCAATCTGTTCCTGGAGTTTCGGACAATGTACAACGTCAACTGAGAAAACACCTCACTCGTCGCTTATCGTCACACGTGCAGCAGATGACGCCGTCGCCAACATCTCCTCCGAAGATGACGTCACCCGCTGTCACAGAACGTGCCTATGGACTCAATATCGCAGTGGCATCTACCCCACACCTTCATCCATCTGCGCACGCGTACGTGAACTTGTCAATGTGTATTTCTCCCGAAACAGCTCAAAACAACCTTTCTGATAGCGGATATGGCGGTTCTCCAGTAACGGACAAACAGTTCCCGTTATCAGGCTTCCGGTCATGCAATGCTTCCGATTCTGAACTATACAATATAGATGTTAGGAGTCACAGCACGGATACGAGGGTAGGAGCTTGGTTGCAGCGCTCGCTGACCTTCTCTCAGAATGTCCATGCTGACCAGAGCGCGCCATGGAGGCCTTGGTGATCTCTTGCCCTACAAATGTAACCTTTAACAATTGCATGCAAGAATATTGATGTTTGATAAACCTCCTCCGAAGCATACTGTGATATTGATGACAATGATATAATGTTGAATGTGATAATTTCAATAAATTGTGAAATATATAATTTATCGTTTGGTGGTTTTTATCAAAGGTTTTAAGGAAAATTTTTAGCTATAGTATAGTCATAGTAAAAAGCAACTTAAGGGTCATATCAGATGTCCTGGCCAGGAAACTAACGTTGATGGTCAAAAATAAACCTGCAGGACACTCGATTATTCTGTCTCACAGATCCTGTTCTCTAATACTCCTATTCCAAATATATCCCATGGACAAAAGCTAGTCTAGATTTTCTTGGGAACAGGTTAAATAATTGCAGAGGCTCCTTTCATATACAAATATTATAGAATGTATTACACATAATTTACTTTCATCCTCTGAGACTATTGATAGTCTAAACACTCGATGTAAAAGTGCTCTGCCAGGATCCTGGTAGAATATTGCTATATAGGATCTTGGAATAGGTCATCTAACTTTTGTTTTGCGTATGAGTGAGAATATTTCTATGTTTGAAACAGTCTTAATTAAAATAGTTCTTATTTACATTCCGAATCCCTACAATTCCAATAAGTTTAGAAAACAGCTAAGATCATTATCATTACATAAACATCGACAACTTGCAAACATTTCCCACTTTTTCACATCGATTCTCGTGATGACACGTATTATATTGCCACGCCTCAGAAAAAGTTGCCCAGTCATTATTCAGAATGATTCATACACTAGAGGTAGATGACACCAACAAAATTCATGTATTTAGTTATTCGATATTCAGAATGTATATGCGACACAACATAGTTTACCAATTAGCATTTCCTTTTTATAAATCGGTGTTAATCTCATCGCTATATCTATACACATACAGTTTGAACTTTTATAAAACGTATACTAAATAGGCGAATCATAAACATTACAACATAAAAGCGGTCTACTACATAATATTACTACGGAGAAGCTATGTTGAAAGCCTACAAACCCGAAACATGGTTGAAGACAGAATAATAATGGATATAATTTAATAGTTTATGAATACATTAACAAAGGCATATACTAATAAATGATACGAAACTGTTGGTATGCATAATATTGAATTTATTTTCACGAAAACAAAAAGCAGTCTGTCTTGACATCCGTGTAATTTATCACTTGGAAAGTAATTAATATGACTATACTGATATTATCCTTAGCGGTAAATTTAATGATAAATATTGTTTATAACCAATACCATATACTTTCTAGATTACGCTCACTTCATGCAAATTCCTCTACAGCTAATTCCCATGGACAGACCAGTGACACTAATGACCTTGAGTCTGGCCAGTGTCCAGACATGTCCGAATGTCCAGCTGCAGTCGCCAGACATAAACCAAGTCGCTGGCACGCTGCGCATGACCACGCATGCGTGAAGATAAGGCACGCGACAGGGTAATGAGCGCTCCCCTGGAATAATTATCAGTATCTTAATGGCTTTTAGTTGACACTAACGGTTTCTCTTTTCAACGATAAGTATCGGTCACTTGATTGTAATTACTGGACAATAGAACTCGCAGTTTGACATCTAACTGTAGTGCAAATAGTGTCTGGCCGGGTTGATCATGAATAGATGGATGTTTATAGTAAATACTACACTTGTGAAATGTTTAGTTTGCTGGTTAACGAACGTAACATGCGAATACATTTGATATGTAATCAACAGAGAAATATTTTTACTCGGGAATATAAACGTTTCACATAATTATGTAATATTAATTGTAATTGTCCATGTATAGTATAATTATGAACCATCATAGGCCAAAGAGGTGTGCAAGTCGTATGTATGTTGAAGTTCATGCTCTCCGAATCTACTGGAGGAAATAATGAGTATTCATGCAATAATTCATGCAAACCTCTATATTAGGCATATGCTTTATTTCTGTCATATTTATTTTGAGAGTCGTGTTAATAGAACATACAGTTAAATAGGACATTGTTTAATACTTATTTTTGTAATATGAATGTTTCACGGACTTCGCGCGTGGTTATGTCATAAGAAACGTGAACTTATGCATATTCATTTTGTGAACACGTTTCATATCCTAAAATAACGTAATATATAATATATAACTTTTAATACGAATGGGCTATAATAGTCTGTGTCACAGACCCTGTTCTCAACCAAATACTCCTATTCCAAATATCCCCCATGGACAAGAACAAGTCACCTTAAAGAATTTCAGAGGCTCCTTTCATATACAAATATTACACCCATCAGGAGAACTAATTAAAAATAATTTACTTTCATCCTCTGAGACTATTGAGAGTCAAGGACTCTACAGAAGGTCTATATACGAATGTGTCACATACTACGAACACATTGCGCGCAACCTGGAACAGAGTCCCCAACCGTCTCCAACACAAAGCCCACTCCAATGCAGCAATGGAATTTGAGCCCCCTCAAATGAGCACCAGCCAATTCAACGTTGACCAATTTGTTATTTACAATTATTTTCCACAGCCAATTATACCCACATGATGAGCATTGACGAGCGTATCATCGACATTCCCATGGGTCTCACCGCGCACACTATCTGGGCCAGTCGGATGTTGTGACACTAATCGTAGCAGGTGCCCGCAAGTCACGTGACCGCAATGGAGCGTGGCCACGCAAGTGTCACCCGTAGATTGCTTTCAGACAGATAATGCGGGGATTTCCCTAACACGAGTCGCTGCTTGTCGGCGATAGAGACTGAACTCTGTTATTCGTTGATATGGTTGATATTGATGATGTTAGATGCGGTGACACTTCGCGTGCTTCGCTGATAATTATCCGTCGTCGCTCGTGTCACGCATTTCTCAAGTTTCAAAATCTGCGTATGTGAAGGTATTTAGGTTGAACTTTGTAAAGAAATGTTAGTATTCCCATTCTATATAAAACTCATTGACAATACAGCCTATCTTCCCCATATATTATTACTAATTGGTTGACACTTATAAACGTAAATAATACTATAAATGGTTCACATATAGATCATTATATTTGAAATAAAACTGAAAGAAAAGGAAGATTTAACCGAATACAATACCGCTCATACAGGGATTGGAAAGAAATATTATATTATCTTCAAAATAAGTTATCGACTGGCATTGCTTATCTTCCTAATAACAGTTCATATAAAATAAAATTTAAATAACTCTTCCATAGCTATATTAATTGGTATTGCTTAATCATCAATTCCTATTACCCATGGTACAATATTGTGTATAATTTTGACAGTATGTTCGATAGTATAGTACTTACTACCAATAGTACTTTGCTTCATGATTGTTCTTGTATTGTCTGTAATAATACAACTACTGTTTAATATAAACGTTAAAAAAGCGTTTTCATTTGAACCATAACGTCGACATGAGAGAATCGTTTATTAGAATACGATCCCAATTACGTTCCCAAAAGACTAATGTCGTGGTTGTCATAAACTTTACCAGAACGTAGTTTTGAGTTCGAACCATTGATGACATTTTGTACCAAAACAATAGTATATTCTTTATGCAAGCTCGTTCTCCCATTATCAGGCCTTCATATATAATATTATGTAAAATCGTTAGCCGTTCTTTTCCATCCTATTCGCATGTTATTCCCGCCGATTTTACGTATATCCACCTGATAGATAGTAAGGCCTGATCATTTACACATAATTATTCCGTTGCAATTGTCTAGCCATGTTATTCATAGTTTCAAAGTTATAATTTATTTAGAATGTATTTTTGTTAAGCCACAGGGAAAGTTTTGTTTCCGGGTATGGCGTCTGATGTAGAAATGTTATATATCGTCCTACTACTAGTATATAGTGCAACTGTTGTACTTTATACAATTATATCAACTTCCTATTACATGTACTGGTATTATTAGCAGTATTCGTTCTGTTACAACGCCACTGAGCAGCATATATTGGAAGATATCGGCCCACTATAAATGGATTGTTATTATCAGTATTATTATTATTTATTACTATTACTATTACTATTATTATTACTATTACTACATGTATTACTATTACTATTACGATTACTATTATTATTATTGTCGTCGCCTATGGGTGAGATATTCCCGCTACGACGTAAAGCAATAATTCAATCAATTATTATTATTATTATTATTATTACTTAATGGAATTTCAATAGCAGTCATTGTTTGTTTGAGCCATATTAATATTGCTGGCACAAGGTGATGTACTGAGACCATACTTCTTATTCGTTTCTGCTGGGTTTCTTAATAGCGACCCATTGGCTATTTTGCATGGGCGTAAAACGATTCTATATGTGGCAACACAAACCCGGGGCGTTGAAATGAGTTACGTTAGTGTCAATGTCGGGCTGTCATGATACCATTAATTATATTGGACTCGAAGCCCCCACAGTCACTGCTGTGCAAGACGGAATTAGTATTAAGTTTTAGTCTCAGAGGTGATCGCTTGACCAAAAGAAATGCAGCACGTGCGTGGATGCAGATGGTGGCCATCGCACGTGTCTTTGGTCAGCGGCCAAGCAATTAGTGTCAACCAGCAGATGTCTGTCCAGCTGAGTTTTAATTTTATAAGAATGTTTTAATTCCTGTGCTTGACTGAGATTTTGAAACTTGACAATCTAATTAGTTTGCCTTACATGTAGGCTACATATCTATATGTAAAGAATGTTGGATGCTTGTTTCTTGATTATTAGCATAGGAACATACTAGTATTTCGACTTTAGTGATAACATAAACATTTATATAAATATCTTTGGGGTGGGGATGGGGGTGGGGTGGCATATTCTCGAAACGTTCTTACGATCTTCGTAGCCTAAGAACTTTCGTAACCCTACCAGATGAACTTTCAAGATTATCATACAATCGCAAGAACGTTTCGAGATTAGCCCCATCCCACCCCTGGTACTTTGATGGAAATGCCGTATTTTCATTTTGAGAGACGACAGTAAAATAGATAACAAATCACCGCAAGCAAGCATGTCTTGCATTCTTGGGAATTCCTAAGCGGAGAACATAATTATCTACACAACATTGGTAAAATTCAAAATAGTTTTATTCAGGGTATACATATTTCAGATATCACAGTTACATTGTGGCACTCTTGAACACATGTGTTCTTCAAATTTAACAATCACCATGGTCTCCAAGGCGACGTTTGTTCCACCTTGACCTGCTGAGCATAGGTCCATGAGCTCCTGAGCCACTCAGTGACCCTGGAGTGGTCAAAGTTTGAAGTGGGCATTCTGTGTTCCGCCATGTAAAGTTCTGAGTCTGAAACGCATCCAGCAGAATACCCCGAGAGGTTAAAGTACCTGGAAATCTCGGGAGAATTCGGATATCCACTGTCATTAAGACTACTGTCAAAAGCTGCAGCTGGAGAGCGACCAATCGAGTTCAAGGTCGCATGCTCAAGGCCATCGGTACCATGAGAAGATGATTCAATCTCCGATCGTTGACGAGGACTTTGATGAGGAGACGTCACCGACTGACGTGATGATGGCGTCTGTAGTTCCTGCGGCACTGGCGATGACAGGCGACGAGTGAGGTGTTTTCTCAGTTGATGCTGTACATTGTCCGACACTCCAGGAACAGAATGGATGTAGGACAGCATTTCTTCAGCACATTTGGAGAATCCTTGATGGAATCTGGCTTTGATAATGTCTTTGGTTTCTTGTTGAGTTCTGGTGATCTTCCTGACATTCCTGAGATAATCCACGGTGGTTTCCAAGATCTCAGCTTTCTCCATTTTATCGTAGTTTGGATCCTAATAAGGAGAAAGAGAATGACAATGTAATTTCCGGCATACAATAGATTTATCATAGCACGAACAACTAAAATACTGTCAAACTATATTAATTTTGAGGGATTAATTCAACAAAAAACTAATTTCTGAACATAAATGTCTGGTAATGGGGTTTATAGTCGCTTTCTAGAATCTTCCACTAACATCACGACTTGACAGATGTAGTTAACTGAATGAATGAAATGGGGAAGGGGAAGAACTATAGTAACTTACATTGCGTTGTGTTGATCTGCAGACGATCTCTTTGATTTCCCCCAAACAGTGATTTATTCTTCCACGCCTCCGTTTTTCTGCCAATAGTTTTCTTCCCTGGAAAAGATTAGGAATGCAAAGATAAGTATTTTTTGTTATCATATTTTAATAATAATATATGTAGAATACGGATTTAAATTTTAGCAATGTGTATTTTTAGTACAGGTTATTATAGAATTATTATTAATAATGTTACTATTAGTGTTACTATTTACAATAATAATAATAATAATAATAATAATAATAATAATAATAATAATAATAAAAATAATAATAACAGCAACAACAGCATGACGGAAGTTGGAACTATATAGCAATGCCAATGACAGCATGGCATCATTTACTTATTTATAAGTTAAGGAATCAACACCAGCTTACCTTTCTCATAGTCGTATACTCAGAATGAAGATGGTAAGATGCCATAACTGAGATGTATTCGGTCTGAAGAGTAAGGTTAAAGTGATGGAACTCGGCTACGATGTCCAAACTTTATACATTCCCATACCCACGCTAATCTATGCGCAGTTATGTTTTGACATCTGAATGGCCCGTCGCGATCCGTTACATTCAGCCAATCAGCGCTGCCCTGTTATGCAGCGGCACGCGCCGTGTCGAGTTAAACATAGCCTAGAGACAGATGTTGGTTTCCCAGCCCATCGCCGCACATCGGACGGATGTTTATAATGCGCGGGCGATGTCTTTCTTAATTATGGCACTGCGGAGTAGCCGTAGAAGTGAGTGATATGTTTCCAGTCAGCAATAAATAAATATTATTACCTTTTTTTGTTGCGTCTTTATACTACTTTACATTTATTTAGTACTGCTGTAGACTGGTTATATTGAGTAGAATAGAGTAAAATGAACGCTGTATAGAATGTAGATATGGGGATTAAAGTTAACGTGTACAAGTATGTATAAGCCAATTATAATGTCGCCAGATTCATTGCAACGATTAAGCTACAGACGGTTTAGATTAGTGCCAAATAAAGCATGCATGTGCCCGTAGTTTAGTGAATTTAGAAATATGCTGAAAATCTTAGTGAGGATAATACCATTGTTCGACGACTTAATTAATTAACGCCAAGACCATTTTCATTAAAGTTAAGTATGCTGAACGAACTTTTTATATTTTATTACGTAAATGAGATGTTTGTCCACATGCCATTTAATCTTTGAAATGTTTATTCTCTATAATCAATGCAAAGTTATTTTTCAATGCCGAATTGGTTCTCAAGGAATCCCTTTTCATGTCCTAAATTCACGAACTTGGCCTGATTTTATGCATTTATGCAATATGGATACGTCTGTATCTGAACATATACTGATAGAAAAAATTAAAGGGACACATGAATAACGATATAAAATGAAATTGTTAAGCGGTTCTAACCATTCTATAAATGATAGCATCTCCAATATAACTACGGTGCCCAAATTCAACAGAAATAAAAACAGTTGCGTAGAACATGATACAAAGAATAAATTGCCCATTTAGCAAAATGGTGATCTTTATTCAAAATAAATTTGGAACTTGTGCTGCTCTGAGAAATACTGGTGTTACAATCTTTGACTTTAGGTCCCACAATGGAGGCTTTTGGTATGATTTCAACGGGAACACCAATATCACAAGTTGTTGTAGGTCTACTCTACAACAAGTCAACTAGTGATATTTATAGAAACTGGAAATCGCCCTGCCCTCTACAGCCCAATACCCTATTAAATGAATATTTTGAATTTATAAGAGAAAATTGGCGCAATATATTAATTCCCGACAAACATTGAGAACCATGATCTACATCTGTGTTCCAATTTTAAGGTGATCGACCAATGTTCCAAAACATTGGGGACACACCATGGTTAGTATCCTTTCACGAACCCTTCTTATCTACTAAGAGCCTGAGACTGGTAGCGCTCTCTTAGCAGTGTATTAGCTATCGGCAAAGAAAGTGCTAACGTACCAGGGTATCCTTTCACGAAGCTCTCTTATCCACTAAGAGAGTGGTAGTGCTCGCTTTGTCGATAGCTAATACACTGCTAAGAGAGCGCTACCAGTCTCTTAGTATGTAAGAGAGCTTCGTGAAAGGATACCCTGGAGGACTATTCCGAAGCGTACTTACGATCGTACGACAATCTTACGAATGTAGTTAGCCTATTTAGTGTTATCTCCTCAAGGGAAGAATAAAACTCCGAGCTACACTGGCGAGTTAGGTAACGTGGCTTTGGCAAGATGATTTAGTGTATGACTTTAGTGATGTTGCATTCACGGTTCCATGAACAAAAATAATGCCGTTACGTTAAGTAAAAACAAATAATAATAAAATACACAAAATAACAACAAACAAAAAACAACGACATATATTTAATACACTATCATCTACCTAATGATAATCATCCACCAGAAAGGATGAAATTTGCTCTGAAGATGCCATTGTAGTAGTACATTGAAATGGAATCTCCGAAAATAAAGAGCTAAAAAATAAAAACGTTCCACCACGGGGGTAGGCCCTATTATTATTGTTCGTCTAAAATTACTGGAGCCTGCGATGGTTACAAGAGCATTCCTCCACTGTTCACGAGAAAGACGACACGGTGAATGAACTATTGACAGTGAAGAATGAAGCACGCGACGTGTCAGCTAGAGCCACGCGACTTTTGTGTTTATAATAGGCTCGACGGGTAACGATATGGACACGATGGCCATTAAAACTGTTTAAAATGGATCTACTGTTATCCTTTTTTTTAGAATGGCAGATGCGCGTTTAGGCTCTATTGAGGTCATTTGAGGTCAGACACGGCCATTTTTTGAATAATTAGTGTCACATCTTCATCCTCATCCAAGCTGTCATAACATAATGGTAGGCTACGATTATCACGAGTCAGATTTTTCAACCATAAAAAGACTAGGTATATAATTATGGAAAAAAATGCAATGTTGGCCTTGATGGCAACGCTACCGTTACGACTCACGTTAGAATGCTGAGAGTAATGGCGCAAATAAATAAATATATGAAGAATGGTTTCATCGAAGTACTAGTATAACATTGTGTACGTTCGATTGAGCATATATCTATTTAAATATATAGCTTAAAGTCTATAGGTTGACTACTAAACTATAAGTAAAGTTTAGGATAGTTGCAATCTAATTAAAATTAGATACGAAAGTTTCGCTTCGAAGATATACGGACATTCGCTGAACACAACGTTGTTGAGCGAAATTCAATGTCCCTATTTCTTGGGTGCGAAACTTTCGAATCTAATTTTAATTACATTGGGATAATCATGGACAACCATAATGAAGATAGCTTTCTATATCGATAATAATAATAATAATAATAATAATAATAATAATAATAATAATAGATAGTTCGTTATTGTGCCTTATGCATTGACATAAATAAATTATTAACACAATTGTATTTAACAATTTAGATCATTCTCTCCTGACAGCGAGAACACAACAGTATGTATTACACGCTGTCACACTACGAGGGTGTTCAGCATTATACAGAATTATATTGGATGCAAGTTGCAAACCGGCAACATCCAAAAGGTGCAAATGTTCAATTTGGAAACTATCAATTAACTATTGATATCGTCTAATTTCCAAACAGTATACCTTTTACTGTTTTAGTCCATTATCTCCTTAAAATATAAGTAAAGGTACCGTTTCCAACCAATCGATTTGGTACCGTTATAGCCAATTCAATATTCGATTTTCGTCAATATCGTGAGCCATTTTGGAGGTTGCTATTTTGCACCTGCACCCATCAGCTAATAATAATATGAGCCAATCAAATTCCTTAAAATGTTGAACACGCGAAAACCCTCGTAGTGTGACAGCGTATAGTACAGACTGATGTGTTATTGCTGTCAGGAGAGCATGAATTTAGATCAGCATATAGTTTTTGGACTGTATCTTAGGTACAACTGCAATATGCATTCACTTAACATGCATAAAATCATGTTTGTACTTCCAAAACCATTTCTAAAGCGCGCTGTATGGTAGATAAAATATCAATGCATCGAGTGTATAAAACTAGCGGTTGTCAATCTCAGTGGTTATATCAATGCAAAGGGACATAACTGAAAGTGGTATGTCTACGAGTACTTTTTCTAAGAATTCCTTTATAGATCAGTTGATGCATCAAATACAAGATAATTATGGTTCCGTAACCGTAATTCATATTTTTTTGTGTTAACTATCGAGTGTTGGGGAATAAATGCATCAATAAATAACAACTTTTGGGTGGATAAATCAAGCGGAAGTAGTTTCAGATAGAAATTCTTTTGTCCGTTATTTTGGTCAACCAGCTGTGATAGTATTCCATTAAAATGAATGCAATTGTTAAATTCAACGACATTTTGAAGTTAATATTTGAGTAAAGGAATGCACGTTTTTTTGTAACTGTCCTTTCGTCTTCAGCATTATATTCCTACACCTACGCGGAGTCACGCCGTGCTTTGACATCTGAATGGCCCGCAGCTATGGGATACTATCACCCAATCGCTCCTCTGCTAAGTGGTGGCACGCGCCGTTTCGAGTCAATCTATCTGACAGACATGCAGATGCGCTTCTCTTTATCTTATGATAATGATCCTAGTTTATTAGAACTGGATTCCGTGCTGGACTTGACACCTGGGTAGAGAGATTCTGTCTAATGATATTATGGTAATTCGCTATTATCGTCTGTCTGTTAAATTCCTTTTCATTTAATCCATCACTGAAACTATTACAATAATGGAATTGTTATGTATAGGACCAAGCAGAGATGAAAATATAGTCATTAAATGTATTTATTAAAAATAAATCATTTTAAAGGTAGGCCTATATAATATCACAGATATTTATGATTGTTTTAGACTAGTTCTCAGCCATAGCTGCA
Source organism: Lepetodrilus ovalis (assembly GCA_032361185.1). Taxonomy (NCBI): domain Eukaryota; kingdom Metazoa; phylum Mollusca; class Gastropoda; order Lepetellida; family Lepetodrilidae; genus Lepetodrilus; species Lepetodrilus ovalis. The sequence continues at coordinate 4,795 of JAUTBQ010223445.1, read as the reverse complement.
AAGTAAATTCACTTGCCATACAGATAATCATGTAAATTATGAAATTCGTGATAACTATCGAGTGTTGGGGAAATAAGTGCATCAGTAAATAACAACTGTTGGGTGGATAAATCAAAAGTAAATAGTCTCCGACAGAAATTCGTTCATTATCTAGGCCAATCAACCGTGATAGTATGCCTATTTTATTCCAATAGGCTTTCCCAATTTCTTTTATAGGTAAGTATACCACTTGTTATTAAATACAGCCACTCAGTTGTAATAAACTATGTGCAGCGTTGGTGTGTAATTGATTCTATGACGTAAATCCACTCCTATGACTATGACAAATCTATGGGTTATCGTGGGTTTTCTATTGTGTTCATATATTGACATCCAGATGATCTCAGTTCCAGTTTATAGCGGGTAGACCATTGCAATTGTCATTAAATAATAATTAAGCGAAATCGATGTAATTGCGCCAACTTATCACGACTGTTTATCACTAGATTGGTACGGCATTGTGCGTTAATGTGCGTGTCTGAAAGTATGTCTGATGAAGTGTGGTAGGATGTACTGCAGTCATTAGTGTCAACACCTCATGACCATCCCGGCAGCAAGGCGGAGATCTACATCGCTCTTCCCTTGTTACTTCACGTGAAGATTACAATGACGTAATCCCACAGTTTGTGGCTAATCATCCGTTCGCGAAAATTGTCTGCGATAATTATAAAGTTTGGCGAAGTAATTTTGTCAAGAGGGAAGAAATTAAGTGTTGGAGAGGTAAGACTTGTTGCAATAATACGACGAATGATTTCAATAGGGAAGCATTAACATGTCATTGATACGTTAACGGGATTGTGACGTCCGTTTAACTTTGGCTTTAGACTACCCTGAGAGTAAGCCACACCACGGAGGCGTTCAATACTTGACTGTTATAGAATTAAAGTAGGCTATACTTTAATTGTTCTTTAATGTCTGTGCAGCAGGTGTTACGAAATATCCAGGCAGAGTCTTGATCTTAGCTTGTGTTGTAATATCCTTCTATTCATGACCGTATTACGGTTATAACGTCCACAGGTGCGTGTTCATAATTTAGTCATCCTCGAAAAGGCCGGTCATTATGACTACACTAGTCACTAACCTCCGTCAAATATTTGACGGCGGTTAGTGTAGGCCTAGTCATAATGGCCTTGGTTTACGAGGATGTAAATTAGTATGATCAACGTATATGTCTTGTAAAGGAATGCAATTCACATGCACATATCTCCTTAATACACACGCGCGCGCGTGCGCACATGCGCACGTACGCACATGCGCACGTACGCACATGCGCACGTACGCACAACCAATATGCAGAAAATAATTACGAAATATGTTAGAAAAAAACTATAGAACAGTGTAAGGTATCTTGTTGGAAAAAACGTTTATTACTGTTTCATTAAGTCAACAGTTCAACAGTTTAACCAGTAATTTCATAAATAAAGGGTATAACCATGATCAGCTCCAAAACAATTTTTGTCATCATTGACGCATAATTGATAACACCAATTTTTTTAATCAAAGGCATCGGCAAAATGTTAGCAATGATATTCTTTATTAAAATTTCTTCAAAACAGTATTATTTAAAGTGATTTTTAATCATGTAAAAAGTGATAGTATACTAGTATTCAGTGGTGCATTAATTTTTCACTTTAGTATATAGCTCACTTAGACTATCAATAGTCTCAGAGGATGAAAGTAAATTATTTTTAATACTACTGATGGGTATAATATTAATATGAAAGCTAGGAGCCTCTGAAATTTCCTGTTCCTCCAAAAATCTAGACTTACTTTTTGTTCATGGGGATATATTTAGAATAGGAGTATTTTGTTGAGAACAGGGTCTGTGACACAGCATTGAAACTTGGCCTACTATGTTAGATATGTTAGAGGACCATACAGCTCATTCATACATTGTCGTCATAATCACTATATACGATAGGCCTACAATGATTCACATTGAGGCCGTGTTTCTTGAAGCGCTCACCGTTTATACCCTGTGAAAGAATGCGCCGACATAAAAGGCACGCGGCCCAAAGGAATGCCATTGTATGCCTGTCATACAGGGTTACGCTAGGCTCCCCTTCCCCTTGACCTTATGCTAGGCTAAATATAGACGTGTATACAGCACATTAAAGTGTCGGCATTTAAATATTGATGACACTTCGCGTCGTCTACCCTCTAAAGCTACCAACCGTGGATGCGCCGCTGTGTCACTGTTTACTTCCAGACTGTTATTATTTCGGTAACCACCTGTCTTTGAACAGTCCATTGGCATTTATCTACGGTAATGCACTGAACAAAATGAACAACTTGGTAAAACGAACGGAAAGATTAGTGTTGGACCCTTACCATAAATGCACTGAACAAAATTAACAACTCTTATAACGTATCTTTTAATTCAAGTTGGTCAACGAGTTAGACTGGGCAAGAAGATGTGAGACTGTTTTCAGAACATTAATATCGAGGATTGATAAGCAATTACGGACGCGGGTATGTTCGTCTTGCATGTTCATTTCAGTACAGCTTCCCATATAGCATCCTCGAAATACAGACTATTATGTCTATCTAAGTGACCCTAACATCGTAGTCATACTGGCCGGGTTTCCTAGATACCATATATAAACCAATGCCCATTATGCGAACATGAAGCTCACTTGATCGATGGTTCCTCGAACATCTTGCTCCGCACATATTCCAATTCCTAATTTGCTTCCTCGGAACATTTTTCCATAATATAAATAAATAACTTTCATATTCAGAATGAATTGTTTTACTGATTTCAACATATTTTTATGACAAAAGTTCAAAAGAATTGGACAGAAGCGAAAACTCTTCTTTGTCCTTTCCTTATTTACAGATTATAATAATTATTTTACTCTCACTATAGTATACGTGTGAATAGCCACCAATATCTTGAGAGGACAGTGTCATTGGTTACCCGTAGGCGTTATGCATGCTATGACCATGACAGTTGAACTACCTACATGTTTTCTTCAGTAACACACCCATATAATTAAACGAGCATTTCTTCAACACGTACGAATAATCCTCACTATGTTGTAAACTTTTGCTTTAGGCAAGTTAACCAACGTTGAATAATGTAGGCTATCATACGCAAACAGTGTATTGCACACTAACATTGGCATTGCACTGCGTTCATGCATGGAAATACGAAGTCAGAAGAGTATATTGGCTTTGATTCCATTTATTTATACGGTATATGCCTATCCTTTTAATACAACTTGTCTTTACTTGATCCTTTTTATTTAGAGTATTTCGGTTTACGATCGTGTGCATGGTAGCCCTACTTCCGGAACTTGTAGACCTACCCTTCGAACATACGCACTTCGGTCCACACGATATATCTTCGATCTTAGACTTGTTGTTATGACGTGGAATGGTCCGGCGCATTCCCACACTTCCAGCCAATCAGCGCGGGGGACACGCGCCACTGATTCTAAAATTTGACCCGGAGCCAAATGCTCTCGGTTTGACCTCGCCCTGATAATGGTAACCACGAGTATGTTCTTTCATCACGGCGTGACACGAAGCGTTGCGTCTGAAGCTGTTCCATTCTGTCGTCGCCTCGTGTGGTACTAAAGGTGACAATCTGTAGTTGTAACTCAAGAAAGTACCATCATTATTATATTGTAGTATTCTTTTAAATGGAGCCCGTGTGGTCTTTTTTCCTCCAATTGTAGTAGTAGTAGTAGTAGTAGTAGTAGTAGTAGTAGTAGTAGTAGTAGTAGTATAGTAGTACGCAATTAAAATTAATAGTATTTTCTAGTCTATCATTATGGATATTAATGCCTGAATACATCCGATCATATAGCCAATTGATTAGTTAATCCTTCAGTTGAAAAGTAATTATCACAAGTTGTAGTATTATTATTCGATTTAAAAAAAAAAGTATTTGAAAACATGCTGTTGTGACGATATATAAATTCAAATTGTTCATTTGCATTGGGATGGATGACTTCAAATAAAAGGTCACGAAACATTTAGTAGCATATTAACATAAAAAAATCAACATATTATTTCCTTTAACAAAATTGGACATTTCAATATAAATAATGGAATGAAAAATATGTGGTTTGCAGTTCTCAATAGAAATATGGGGTGAATATTATATAATCATATGGTTGGATATACGAAATAGGTATTTTTCGATGCTAAATGTTTTATACTCATTTTGCCATTGAATTACAATTCTGCAGCTGTGCGCGTATAAAGTGGGCGTGGTTCAATGACATATCATCATAACGGGACTACAATCACGGCGTGGGAGAACTAGTCTGACACTTAGCGTTCACCATCAATCAAAGTCATTGTCAAAATTCATCTGTCGGAAGATTAATGCTTCAAATATTAGTTAGACAGTATGTAAACAAGTTTTCCTCATGAAGTACATTTTCTTCCATCAACTACAAGTACTGGTGGAGATAAGAAAGCATACAACACAGTGAAGACCTAAACTCCATCCCACCCCATCCCAATCCCACAGAACCCCAATCCAATGTAGGTTTCATCAATGCAACGTCATATTTTCTAGTATATAGGGCATGTATTCAATAATGTAGATCAAAATTTCCTATTCAACCAAAAATCAATATAGATCATCCAATGACAAGGTCAGGGGACTATCGATAGTATAACCCATATAAAAAGCATCCATATGGTCAGCACGCAGCAGGAAGAGATAGAGGATATCTCTCTCTCTCTCTATCTCTCTCTCTCTCTCTCTCTCTCTCTCTCTCTCTCTCTCTCTCTCTCT
>JAUTBQ010223335.1:0-20572 GCA_032361185.1 Lepetodrilus ovalis | reverse complement strand
ACATTATATAGAAAAATAATAAAAATATTAAAAAATTATGATTAAATACATGCAAGTATGAAGTTGCCCCTTTAAGAACAAAATCTTGATCTGGTCCCTGGTGGGGAGAATATTTACTGATGATGTTAGGGTTAAATTCCAGCCTTTGCTAAGAGGAACTCATGTTAGGAAGTGAAAAATATTCTTTTGTCAAACTTGGTCGACGTTCTACATACAAATCATTGTGCTACGACTCGAGGCAAAACTCATAACATGGAGTTGCAACTCTCATGTAGAATGAGGGCTTGGGTTATGTTCCACAGAAAGATCATAGCACTACAAGTAACTTCATATTGTATTGTAACAAGTTAAGATTTGTTTAGCGCTGTGCTTGTTATAAATGTAGCCGGGTGTTATGTATGATGCTCTAGGCTGAAAAGCTCTGACCGTCATATCGCGTCAACTCTACAAACTATGGCCAGCCAACTTTTAATGGCAGTGTCTCTCTGCCATCAATCCGGGCATCAGTTGGTCATTGACGGTAGAGTATCTCGGCCTAAAGATGCTACTTCTCAGGACTCTAGACTAACGTATGCACAACATACACGGGCAAGTTAAATTGCACTGCTGCCAACCTATTTTTTAACATGTAGTACCTTTGGTTACCCATTTGGCTCTGTTGGTAGGGCTATAGAATTACAACTGCACCACGAGGATGTGTCTGCTTTCCCTACGGTCAACTGATTGTTGATTGTTCTAGTCTAGATTAACGAGCTATAATTGTGTCATTACACCTCACCACGCTACCTTAGTGTACATACATAGAGTTTGAATGTGATATCGGTCCTCGGATGCCCCAGGTAGATGGGTGATGGTTACTACCTACAGTGACCTAGATGCGTGGGGAGAGAGATTTCACACGACTCGCGAACTAGGACGCTGATTATGAGCTAATAAACATAAGAGACATAACAGTATGCAATACTTAAATTGTTTTATGAGTGTGCATTCTTTGCTTCCTATTATATACCGATATGGTTCACAGTATAGGTATACAATACGAATCAAATTTCCTAGCCCAGTCGATATTTGCCATTTCACTGCGAGGCGAGGAAATTGTGACGTCAGCTTGTATATTCTCCGGCGAAGTGGTATTATTAGCCAATGAAGCAGTCTTTGCAGCCTGTTGTTGTGGTCTTTGCATCCTGTTGCCAGCGGTTTCTACATGCCATGCACCTCGTAATTGCATGCCATACATCACTTTTCCAGCCGATGCGGTCATATTTCCCGCCATTACTCCTCCATTTCCATGAATTACTATGGTTATTCCAGCTAAATTTGCATTTATACACCCGATAGATACCAGTGACACGCATTTCAGTTAATAATTTACTAAATTAGATGAACTTCAAATTTCAATGCGTCACTTCTAATTGAGTTCCCTGTTCACACATTCAGGTCTAACTGATCACTAACTGAATAACTCGCTTACCAAATGTTGTTTTTAGCCTTATCATTGGTTATTTCAAATTTCAACATGTTCAAATCATCAAAGTGATGCCACTGGTATTAATGTGTTGTTTAATGGGGTTTTTCAGATTCCATGACAAGCAAGTACAAGAAAGTCCCAGAATGAGTAATCCGTGTTCTTTGGCTAGTGTAACTGCTGCAGCTTCTGTCTCTGGAGTCTCGGTTGTATCAAATCCTCAAGTTACCAATGTTACCACTGCCCTTCCAAGCCAAGTCCAGTTTGTTAGTGCCCCAGCACCATCGGCCTCGTCAGCATCACACTCAACAATCCTCCTTCCACCAGTACAGACAGCAATGGTGCCAAACCCAAGCGTTCCGTTCCAGATTGTCAGGCGAAAAATTGTTGTTCATGGAACCGGCGGGCTGGTATACAGCAACCCGCAACAAACTGTGCCTATCGTACAGAACAGTATGGCAGATACATCAATGCCTCAGCTCTTACAGATTATTCAAAACCAGTCAGCAGGCAAGGTCCAGATTCTTCAAAACGAGCCGTCAACTAATGTCCAAGGTAATGTTCAAGTCCTCCAGAATCGGCCAGCAACTAACATCCAAATCCTGCAAAATCAGCCAGCAGGTAATGTTCAATTCCTCCAGAATCAGCCATCAACTAATGTCCAAATCCTGCAGAATCAGTCGGCAACTAATGTTCCATTCCTCCAGAACCAGCCATCAACTAATGTCCAAATCCTGCAGAATCAGTCAGCAACTAATGTTCCATTCCTCCAGAATCAGCCAGCAACTAACATCCAAATCGTGCAAAATCAGCCAGCGACTAATGTCCAAATCCTGCAGAATCAGCAAGCAGGGAATGTCCAAGTCCTGCAGAATCAGCCACAGTCAAACATCCAAATTGTGCAAAACCCATCCCAGACAAATGTACAAATTGTGCAAAATCAACCCCAGGCTAATATTCTATGGAATGCAAATCAGCCCCAGTTTGTCAATCAGCTGCAGAGCAATTTTCAAGTCATTTCCAGTAAGCCACAAGTTGTGCAGAACCAAGCCTTCAGCAACATGCCAGTTATGTCGGGTCCAACTCAAATTGCGCCGAAGCCAGTTCAGAGAAGTGTGCAAATTGTTCAGAATCTGCAGATGGCATCCAATCAGTCTCCGTTGGCTACGACTCAAGGTCTGATGCTGGCACAGATGCAGAATCAAGATTGTCTCCAAGTTGTGCAAAGCCAGCCTGGAACACTGGGAATATCTGCCCAAACCGGCGGTCAGGTGTTCACACCTGCAGGAGGAGGGCCAGTTCTGCCAGTGTACCCTGGCACTGCTAAAATTGCACCAAAAAACACTCCTGCTGTTGTACTTCCAAAAAACACTCCCCAGACAAATGACGTTGATATGAAGTTAAAAGCAGAAGAATCAGAAAAGTCAAAAGGCCTTTTGAAGGCATTATTGCTACCAAGAATGGATGCCAAAGAAGCTAATAAATCAAGCTCTGCAGTTCAGAAAGTGGTACAGGAACATGAAAAGGTTAGTAAGAAAAGAATAAGAAAGAAAAAAGTAAGACCTGGAGACGACAAAATATATGATAAAGATGGAAAATATGAACCACCTGTTTTCTTTAATATTGATAAACCCAAAACTGAAGAGGACATGGAAATCTCATTTGCCGGTACTTCTGTCGTGCCTAAATTTGCCATTGAGTTTTGTCCGGGTGGCTTGGAGAATTATGTGTCAGCAGTTGCTCATGCTGTGGATAATTATAAATCAAAAGCTGACCTGGCTAAACTTGAACTTGATGCAAGAATGAAGAAGAAAAGGCTGAAGAAACAGAGTCGGGAACATGCCATGAAAATTATAAAGCTGTCCAAAGAAGCTGATACATCTACCAAAGTGTCAAGAAGGAAGCAAACACTGGCCATAAGAAATGATGATTTTGATGATGAGCTGGAATTTCCATCCAAGTACACAGCAAAGAAAAGGTGTAAAGTAGTATCCACTTCTGTAGCACATGCAAATAAAAGTAAGAAAACGGCATATAAAAGGATGAACAAAGGCTGCAATGTCAGTGTGTCAAAAAGACCAACAGGACAGGAAAAAGCAGTAAGAGATGTAATTGCTGAAGGGGATTTAGGGGAAGGTACCGTTAAACCAAATCCTGGAAATTCAAAGACTGCTGAAACTGTGGTAGAGATTGTTACAGATAAAAGTGTCATGTCTAGAGCAGATTCCTTAGCAGGGATACCAAGAGAAGTTGGGGTCTTTATTCCACCATCCATCTCGAAAGAAATTCCCATAAACCCTGATGATCAGCCTTGTATATCACCGCACCCAAATGCTGTTTACCCTCGTGCAACGAATATTGCCCAAACTGGAAGTGATCGAATCAGGATTACATTCTCTAAACCGGAAGAAGATCAGTTGCCTGTACCGGTGCACAAGATCAAAATAGAAGTCGCAGAATCTTCAAGATTGTCCAACTCTGCTTCGTCTCCTTCTACAACTTCTGGTGTCTCAAAGGCATCCACAAGTCATGCTTTGCAATCTTGTGAACAAGGTAGAAGCATAGAACCTGGCACAGACATAAACACATGCTCTTCTGGTTCTACAGCATCACCTCAGTTTGTCAAATCGGTGAAGACAGAGCCAGTGGAAGCCATCACAAGACATGAACTTGATCCAAGCAAGATGACCAGGCAACAACTACCAAGTGCAAATTATATTAAGCTAGGAAAATTGTCGACTAAATCCAAATCCCAGAAAGAAAGGGAAAGTGCTGAGGCAATGTTAAGGACTGCTGGGTTACACAAAATAGGGACATACGCTTCATTGGGAAAAGTATCTGAATCCACAACGCCTGGGGCGAAATTACCTTCACCAACATTGAGGACAACTCGAAAAGTATCACCATCCAGATGTGGAAAACAGGACCAATCTCCAATAAGTAAGACCAAGGTATCTCTAGAACCAAAGTTTGCACCTCATCAAACAGCTTCTGCATGCTATCCACCCAGTAAACAAACTCGGCTTTTGGGTCCTTTCAACTTCATCTCAAAACCATCCGAGATTTGTGTTACACCTCAAGTGTCCACATCAGGAAATAGCGAAACCATTCAGAAAAAGCCAGTGTTCATTGTGTCCGAGTCTGTGTACAAAGCTCTTTACAATGCTCACACTACAGGCAAGAGTCTACATATCAATGCTAGTCCATCAGTTCCTCATTTGCCAAAGAACGGAAAGCCAGCTAATGCGATGCCCCAAATGGAAACTGACCGAATCCTTGAACAAATCCAGAAAATTTCAAATCAGCCTAGTTTTCAAAGTTTTCAAATGGCAGCTGGACAAGTTGTCGATCCACTCTGCAGCCAATTAGTAGCAGGACAATCCGGTAGTGCAGGACAATCTGGTGGTGCAGGACAGTTGGGTGGTGCAGGACAATCAGGTGGTGGAGGACAACGTGGTGGTGCAGGACAACCTGGTGGTGCAGGACAGTCTGGTACTGCAGGACAACCTGGTGGTGCAGGACAGTCTGGTACTGCAGGACAGTCTGGTGGTGTAGGACAACCTGCACATAGACACTCTATTGGAATGCAGAGTCAACCAACTATGACAAGTAGACAACCTCTTCATGAAGCTGTTGCCCCATCACAGGGTGAACATTCCAAGTACCTAGCGTCTCCTCTAGTAGCACAACTGTTGGACATGCCCATCCAAAGAGCTCTGAAATTGTCAAATCAAAATTCAAAGGTAGTCCCAGCCAAAGGGATCCAAAATAATCCTGTTCATTCTACTGCAATGCAAAGTGTTACAGCTGTGAATGAAGTTGCACAAAATGAAGGTGAACATGCTCCTGAACTGAAGATTGATTCAGTGTTTTCACTTAACAAAGCATCGTGTAACTTGATGAACAAGGTGCCTAGCTATTTAGAGATGTGTCTAACTTCAAAGTTGGAACATTCACTCCAGTTCTGTTTGGTTGTTTTGGATAGAAGGCTGCCTCCTGGTTTTCGAGGCAAACCTGGAACCAAAAAGACGAGACTTCATTTACCCAGGGCATGTTCAGAATCTTGTCGCAGTCGTTCTCTGAACTTAATGTGCAACAGTAATGTATTTCAAAGTGTTAAGCTGGGACAAGTTGAAGAAGTAGTACCTGTTCCTAAATGTGACAACATCCATTAAATGTAATCATTCCTGTTACAGATATCCTTGTAGTTATAGTCTGGCAATCTTCATGGATAGGAATCGCACACATTGCACTGTTGTCGAGTTACCAATGCTAGGTATAACATTGGTATTTCTTGAAACCCGGCCCATATTTCTCGAAACAACCTTGAGTTTGAGAATTTGCTCAGCTGAGATTTGCCCCATCCACTCTGTGCTGCAACTTTTAAAACTCAAACCTAGACTCAAGGTACAGTGCTGCGTCAATGGAAGATAGCTCAACTGAGGAAAAGCTCAAACTCAATTTTGTTTCGGGGAATCTGGGCCATGACTACATTAACCCTCTCCCTGCTGGATTAGGCATAGACACTGCTCTTTAGGGCATCTCTGGTTGCCTCCAGCATGGAGAGGGTTAAGTAAGCAAGAACATGTCAGTGGTTCTCTAAAGGGGTTGTTTTTCCTGTTATCAAATACTCTACTTGCGGAGAACATTGGTATATAAATCAGAAATATTATTTACCAGTTACATATTAATTTTTTAAAAACCCATTCCAATTGTGTGTGATGAATATATGAGGATTGCTCCAGAAGTCATTCATATTGTATACAACATGGCCAATTAGATACTGTATGTTTTGAACAGTAGATTTTGGGATATTGTACATTCTTTTTCTCCTTATGACCTTTCAAATTTGAACACAAAAGAAATTAAATGTGTCGTACAACCATGATCTTGTTAGGCAGTTCTCAAAAACTTACAATTGTACATGAATGCTTTTGTAATGTAGCTTGTTCAGTGTTAAACACTATTATATGAGAATTGCAGATATATCGCCTTTTCTTTTTGAATGCAGAACTGTGTATATATGCTACAAAAGCCTTTTGTGATAATTACAGATTGAATGATTTGTCTAGCAGTCTAATACATACCTCTGTACTGCTAATTACTCTGTGTGTGTGATTGTACGTAAATAACGGTAGATTGAAGTAGGCCAAATAGAGTGTATACATATACTGGTCAACTTTTAACCTATACAGGGTTACTACTATATACAGTGTCCCCTCGATATAATACTGTTCGATACACAGCGGATTCAGATATAAGACTGGGTCAGATGTGGATCCCATTTTTACTTTTGTTATTTACCTGTACTATCCTATAAGGCTGGTATGTCATGGACCCCAACTTCAGTGTTATATCGAGGGGACTCTGTACTTCATCTCAATGAATTATTGATCCGATTGTTTTGCTTTCTGGTCAGATTTTAACAATAACGGAAAATTCCTGGTATAGCGGGGATCTGACTGTACATGTATGTTAATCTAATTATGAAATTTTGTTCCTAAAACTTTTGTGATCAACTGGGGTGCGTTCAAGATCCAATACATTTGAATACACAATACAATACACTATACCCGGTATGCTACTTAGTCTTGGCTGAACGGGTTTGTAGGAAATATGAACAGGAAACGAGTCTGCGCATACGTTCAGTACATTCACTTCATGATTTGGGTCGACCCCGTATTGAAAAGTATGAATACGTATTGCTACATGTGCTGGCTGAACGGCTTCTGTAGCAATACATATGCATATGTATTCATATGTATTCTATCTTGAACGCACCTCAGGACAAATAAATCAACCCATGGACAAATGAATTGGCGGAATTCCACGGATCCCTGGAAAATTGCCATGCTTGTATCAAACCAGTTTATGAAAAATTGCCATGCATGTATCAAACCAGTTTCAGGAAAATTGCCATGCGTGTATCAAACCAGTTTCAGGAACAAACCATATTAAACACGTGGCATTTCTGTAATTAATTTCACTTACCATCCTGGCAGCATTTGAAGTATTGAGTTCATTCCATACAGTGTCTGAATCTACCCCAACTCCGCCACACGGCAACAGACAAAATCTCATCGGCGCAGACTCTGGAAACACATAAATATGTAAAGTTTACTATAAATCCTCTCCTTTCCTTATTATTGTGATAATCCCTCAATAAACCCACTTAACAAGTCCAGGCTTTCTGGTTTTATATTTTTAAATTGGGGTTTAGAATCGCTTTCTAGAATCTGTATATCGAGGCTAGAAAAAACCCTCAAAGCACTGCATTATTACTACCAGTCAGCGAATCATTCTACACTCATTTCACATTCTCAACTCCCTGGGGAATATACAAGCCAAGCTGCCATTTCAGGCACTAGAAGGTTACCATGTACAATTCCAATATCATCCTACAGTCATTAAACTTTGATATATGGTACGTGTTCAAAATCACGCACACAGAAATTCTCTAGGGTCACAAAAGGGTGTAAAAAAGATGACTGTATCCGACATATACACATGTACACTTGTACAGATGACGTCACTTCTCACCTAACAACTTCTGGCGACTGAGAGGATTTGTTCCATACACCAGCGTGTGGAGCTGTGTATGACAAGATTGTAACTCATCTGTCGACGCCTTCCGTGATCGCACTCGCTGAAATAGTACAGAGAAACATTCCAGTACATTATTAACTGTCAGCAAAAGGTCGTAATTTTTTATTTAAAAACCAACAACAAAACAATGGTAATACAGTTTCAGGTTATGAAAGCAGCAATTGTTTTGGAGGGACAATTTCAATTTGTGTCTGAAACTGTCAACAAATAAATATTCAACATTTTATAGACTATGTATGCTTGAAAACTTTGTAATGTCTGGTAATAATTGTGAAATATTTTTAAAACTACATTTAATAATATTTGACAGGATGATGTAAATAACTCCTAAATTTTCCTGGGACTAAAACTTACACAAGCAACATCTCGGGAGAACAGTATATAGGCCACATTCAAACTTCATCAACTGCTTAACCATACATGTATATCACTTTATATTTACGTCAATCCATCCTCAAAACAGATACCATATTCTTAACGTCAACTTCCAAACCAAAACCCTTGTCGATTTCCATCACGGTCTTAGCTTTCATCGACTTGGAGAAATCCAGCGATAAAATGCAGATGCCAGATGGGATTACCATGACCTTTGACCTGACTCGCTGCCCATGACCCCCAAGACTGTACCCAATGTGTTATGTTTACTTTTAAGCGTTACATTTTTCATCGCAAAAAAATGCGGCCTTGTGACTTTAAATATTTGAAATTTTGACCTTATAGATAAGAAGCCTCATGTCATGAGTAAACCGACAACTAAATGCATCACTAGTACGTCATAATCGACATGTTCATATCAAGGTCATTAGAAGTCTGCCTGAACCACATGTACTCGGCTCCTGGGATGCTGAAATCTCTCATTCTGACCCCTCCCTCTAGATGATATCATCATTAGACAGGTGCAAGTGTTGATTTCTTCCCCGCGAATTGTTTGTACGTTGAGCAGAAAATACCCACTGTGGGCTATTCTTGAAAGATGAGGAATGTATCTTACGACAAGCGTTGCACTATTAGTAACACCATGTCAACCCCAGCCCCAACACCCACCCCACCTGTGCATATTCCAGTCTATCCCACAACCAACACCGCCCCCCACCCCAATCACAATTCCCCCAAGCCCCACCTTCACCCATCTCGTGCATACTTATCCCCATCCCATCCCCACCCCCACCCACATCACAGCAATCCACCTCCCCTCCCGTGCATACTCCACTCTATCCCCACCCGACCCTACCCCACCCCCACCCATCTCACGGCAATCCACCTCCACCCCCCCACTTCGCCCGAGATGGCAGCTGATAAAACATATCGTAGCCTCTCCTGATGGATAGCCGTTTCAAGTTGCATTAGTTACCTGTCCACGTGGGAGAATGGCACGCTATGCCGACGTGGAGTTTACGTAACTTTTCCTGCTGTAACTAAGCATATACCTGTGTTTGTTCTATAACACCTGGCTATGGTCAGTGGGTGCGTTCTCGTCTTCTCTGATATAGTCGTCTTACATTCAATGCTTGGTGGGGAGAAGGAATACTCAAGACACTTTACACCAATATAGAAATCTAACTTGAGTTTTTTTTGCGATGTTTACCCATACAGATTTCATGGAGATTGGGGGCTGTTCCTTTTGCCAGTGGCTGGTCCAAACCGGCAGACGGTTGACCCTGGTAACGCTGACAAACAACGCTCGATTTGCACAATATTTGGAATAAGCTATATCACAGCCGGTTGTTTGCCGGAATCTCGAAAGTGCCAAAGCGGACCCATGCCGGCGGTTCAGAACGTGCAATTATGGGTAAGAAATTGGGCAAATCGAGCACATATGTCAGGGTTACCGGGGTCAATCGGCTGCCAATTCGGCTCAGTCATAGAAGGACTGTACTGCTATAGTGTTGCCTGCATTGACATTGAAATCTCGGAAACCTATTCTGAAAGATTCCCTTATTGCATCTAAAGGCCCACAGACATAAATTAAGGAATGGAAGCAACATGAAGAACAACGGAAAGACCAGCCCAGAGATAAACCAAGGAATGGAACCAATACAAAGATGAACTAAAACACCAGCAACTAGTCTCATTATATCGCTCACCTCGCATCGCGTGGCGAGTCCCGTTTCAGTGAGCCGCGCCCAGATGCTCTGAATTCTCCCAGCATGCTCGAGGTGGTTCCTGTTGTTGCCGCACGTGCACTGATGCTTCAACATGACCTCATCGTACGCTAAACCTGAAAATACAATTAAAATATGTAACTTAAGCATCATAAAAATCATTACCAATAAAACAACTGTCCTTATATGGCCTGACTGTTGAAACATTAGCTTTTGTACCATGATGGTTGTGACCAGATTTCAATGTTTATCTATTTATTTGTAAAAGTTGACAACAAATTTCAAGACAATTTCGGCCATTTCCACAATTAAGGTGGACTCTCATCACCATGCGACAACTTGTATTATCGACCCATGATAACAATTTTAAATTACGTAGAATCGAATATACTTAATTTGTCCTCATGCACCGATAATACAAGTTGTTGCTACAAACCTCCCCCACAAAAACTGGTTCTATTTCTTCTCTACCCTCACCTGTAGTAAACGTGTATGAGACTGGCCCAGTTTCTTGAGTCTGCTGCGGGGGTACTGAGAACATGACCAGGGGACTGGACTGGGTACGAGACAAGGGTCGGTGATGCGAGGGGCCCTTGGGGCGGGGCTTGATTATCTCCCTTTGCTGCCCCAGGAATTCTTCGCGGTCGCGCTGTTGTTTCTCCAGCTCGCTGGACATTCCTTCGTCCATCTTGCTGTCGACTGGGATGACCTCTGCGTCGCGCGACTCCTTCATTTCCTGGGGGGTGGAACGCACAGTTGACTAATAAATGGAACATGAATAAGAGAGTAAACACTTTGAGTCATGAGCAACGATGAAGCAAAATTGCACAATATGAGAACTTTTAATACAATAAAGTCATAATAAGCATAAAAATACTAACAAATGTTCACAAGAACCTAAACCCCAATAAATAAATGAATGCATATTTTTTCTTAGACCAATAAAATAAGCCAAATGTTGTTTTTTTAAATTACATTTTAAAGGGGAGAAAAAAACAATACAAAATAACTCAACAATTGTCTTTTAGTGTAATGAAAGAAATGTAATAAAAGATTTTTATTATTTTTACATTAGCCAAAATATAATTCATCCTCAGTAGAATCATGCAAGGACATAAAGAGATATCCCAAATCATGAATGAAGAGATGTAATAGCTCTACAGTTGACCACTGTTTATCCAACCGGTTGCGTTCCTGGTAAAATCGTGCGGACAACTGGATTTCTGGATGTCCGTGTTATTTTACAAAGGAAGACTGACATGTGGTTCCCAGTAAAAACCATGCAGTTGGCTAGGGAACCAGATATCTGAAGTCGGGATAAACGTTGGGTGGTCAACTGCATACTACTCAATAAGCTACCTGTGCTAGTTTGACCTCAGTTTCTTCGTCCACATTCTCCATGTGGGTTTTACTGCCGGCACGCTGTAAAACTGTTTGTCGTAACTGCTGAAAAAAATGAGAATAAGTGTCAGTGGTATATTTCCCAGTAGTTCTGACGATGTTAAAGGATGGATAGTGGGTAGTCTCAGTGCTATGGGCTGTATTTAATCGAGATCCAAGGGTGCATGGAAAGCAAATCTGAAATTGGTCCGTAACGCTGGTCTCGGTGCTCATGGACATGCGCAGTAGCCAAACCCTCCCGAAGAATAGTCCAAATAAAACACAGCCTTGACATGCAGCAAGACCATTGCAAACTGTGCCAAATCTTATCAGAGTCGCATTCTAGAATCTTTCATTAACATCACGACATGTCAGTTTAGGGCAGGAGGAAACATGCAACATCCGTAGCACTGAATGTTGCAGTAAACCTGCGAGTACCGGCTGGTACTGACAGACCAAGGATGATAACTGTATTGCCACTCAATAGACAGTGCATCCTATCAATATCGCGTCAGAAATGTAACTTCTGCGAACATTGATATCAGGCACCCCCGGGGTAGGATTTGAACGTAGTACCTTTGGCTCCGATTATATCATTGTACAGTAAAGGCTAATTCAATTCATCTATGAAGTCCCCCAAGAATTGTAGCGATAAGTCTTTTACTAGCAGGTTCTAAAAATCTGACTTACAATTGTTGGCTACAATGTTCAGGGTTTCGTTTTTCGAAGCTCTCTTATCTGCTACGAGACCATAAGCACTCTCGTATCGATCTCCAACGAAAACGGTCTCATTGTTGATAAGATAGCTTCAAGAAAACGATATTCTCTGAGCAGCAGGTCCCAGATATTTAACCAATATCTTACAACAGACAACATGTCATGTTTTTTGACGATTTTGAACGACCATGGCTCGTGACTACACCTACCTGTTTTAAGTAGAGTTTCTGGTTTTCTTTCATGAACTGGTCATGCTGTTGCTGTAACAAGTGCTGCTGCTGCTGTTGAAACACGGGATGACCCAGAGGGAGAGGGGCTGAGTGGGTCCGCCCTAGAGGCCGGTGACTGCAACACAGACAGAGGGGGTCATCGGGACATGTTGTCATACAGAGAGGGGGGGTCATCAGGACATGTCATCAGACAGAGGGGGTCATCAGGACATGTCGCCAGACAGAGGGGGCCATCAGGACATGTCATCAGACAGAGGGGTCATCAGGACATGTCATCAGCCAGAGCGGGTCATCAGGACATGTCATCAGCCAGAGCGGGTCATCAGGACATGAAACCTTGTTGGAAGTGGGCCGGGTTGCATGGTTTTAAGTATCACAACTGCCAATAAACACATTGTGTCAATATTGAAAAAGGTTCTGATACGTTCTGTTCTGTTCTGTTCTGTAAGTACCAAGACTGCCTGTAAATAGAACATAGAGATGGTTCTGTCCTCAGCCTACCGTGACAGTCTGTGAGCGGGGTTTGTCGGGGGTTCTGATCCTGAAGGTGGAATGGAGTAGGGGCTGACGATGGAGCTGATCTTGCCACCGGGGGTCGACGTCGCTGCCGCTACAGCTGCGGCAAGATATGCTTGACTCGTTCCTGGGGGAAAGTCGCCCTCAATTACTGTAAAAACATATCAAATATCAGACATCAAGCTTCAGGCATTAAGCATCAAACATAAAAAGTATCAGTGCATAAAACATAAAAATCACTGCATCAAAAATTTAACATTAAATGCATTATGATATGTTTTATGTGTTATTCCTTTCTTATGTCAAACATGATTGTCTTATCTCACTAATGTACAGCAAATTCCCCCGAGGCTAAAAATGTCTTATCTAATCATTCAACAATTGACTGTTAACCAAATACAGATTTCCTATACAATATATAATAGACTCGATGAATGATTGATCTGGTGATCCGATTAATTCGCTTACAGTTCGTATTTCTAAAAAAAAATTGGAAATGTCCGATATAACAGGGTCTGACTACAGAAAAGAACTGACAAGTTTCTCGACAAGTTTCCGAGCCTGTTGGTGTTCTGGGGTTACCTGGCAATGCAGGGAAGTAACCGGGCAGAGCGTTGGGGAGAATGTGACCAGTGATCGGCATCCCGAGGCGGGCGGACATTGCACGTAGCTCTTCCTCCGAGGCGACACTGCTCGACGTGGAACCCTGCAACGTACAAACATTACGCCGGTCATTTCTCACAATTACATACACCTCATCAATGCAAATGGAACTTTTTTTTCAACACAAATTCATGCTCAAGTTTTGTTCACAGAATATCAGAATTACTAACACCTTCTCTATGAAATGTGGCCTTCGATATTACAAAACTTTTTTTCGGGATGATTTCATGCTCAAATCAATAATTTTGGTCAGATTATCAGAATTACCAACACCTTCTCAAGACAAATGGAGTTCATCATTCAGACATTGTCATACAATTACTATTTTTTTTTTGCAATGATAGCATAAATAAAATTAAAATAAAAATCAATTTTTTATTTGTATTTTTTTCTTCTATCATTTTTTTTCTTAAATCTAATATATTGTATTGAATTAGTGTTGCCCATTGCAGTGGGAATATTTCTCCCATACGTGGCAACAAAAATTGAAGTTGTGTGCTTGTTGGCATGCTAGCTGGGTTTGGCCCCAGGGACTGCTTACACTGAGAGAAGAGGGTCCCGACGTGGGCGGTCGGCCCAAGGAGATGTTGGGCATCGAGGGCGACGTGTAGAGACTGAGATCACTACCAGGGTAGCTAAGTCCAGGTCTGAACGGAAACGGGTAGCCATTATCCTGGAAAAGACCAAACAAACATGGCATTTAGTAAAAAAAATTATATTGTCAATTTTATAAACTTAATTTGTAAGGTGATATTTGAATATGAACATTACATTCACAACTTACTATAAAGTACTGAAATGGTCACAAAAATATTTTACTTAAATGGATCCAAGTCTCCAAAATATATCAATTGTTTTGCGGAAACTGTATGCAAAATTATCTATATATTAATGTAGTTTGTGCCAATGCCTTATGTACTGAATAATTGTCTGTCTGTGAAGTAGTGCTATAATAAGATCACTAATTTGCATATAATTATACATTTAAGTTGTAACAGCATTCTTTCATATAAATGGCACGTCATAACACATAATATCCAATGTATCAATGTATCATAAACTGTGAATAGTTTAAGTAAAGAATCAGTTTCAGTGTTCAAAATTATTGTCTTAGAAGGAAAAGTGGAATAAATAATATAAAAGTAAAAAATGACAGTCGTGATGAATTGGTGTTATGATGTCATTGGTTGAAAGGTAGCAAAATATTAACCTCTCATAAATTTCATGATTTATAGTATTTAGCATTCTGTTTATTAGCCTTTACCAACTAACAAAAAAACAATGGCAGTAAATTTGTGTTACATAGGTTTCTACTGTTAACCCTCTCCATGGTGAAGGCAACCAGGGATGCCCTAAAGAGCTGTGTCTGTGCCTAATCCAGCAGGGATTAAAGTAACCTTTCATGGTCTATACTCAAAATCAGCTTTCCATTTGAGGAAAAAGAATATGGAATTTACACCAAAAAAAAATTAAATAAACAAATTAGAAATTAATATAGGTTCATAATTTTTAACCCGTTTGCTGTTGAAATATATCTGTATTCCATTACGATAAATAAATAACCAAATCTTTGGTAATAACATGTACAATATTTATGAAGAAAAAAATCCCAGGCAGTCTAGTTAGTTAGCTTGTTACTTGTTAGGAATAAATCAAGATATTTGATGTCGTATTGACAAAGCTCTGGGGCATGTATATATTCATACGTAACAAAAACAGTAAACATTTATTGTTTAGTCTGGCAAGGATTCACAGAGTAGTCTAGTCTCGTTTTCTGCTCGGTAATTCAATGGCCACAGTTCCCTCTCATTCTTGGAATAGTTGCCTCCCATAATCTCTGCAATTTATCCAACTGACTGTTATTTATAGAATGGGCTCTTAGGGAACCTTTATACAAGTAGAAAACTGTCTGGGTTGCCAAAGTGCATCGCATTTGCACATACAAACGCACGCACGTGCACACACACAAACACACACACACACACATACACACAGACACACACACACACACACACACACACACAAACAATAATAGTAGTCGGTACTACCCGAGTACTCTCTCCGGGTATTACTTGTCCCATTAAATCAATACTATTACAGCAGCCACTTTCTTCATTCGTCATCATGGCAACCAATACGACAGCAATTATTCAAACTCTTCATATTACGACATCTACCACCACAACCGCGATGGCAATAGAAGAACACGTCGTCTGTTATACAAGTATCAACACTTATCCATAGCATAAATAGTATTTGAAATGTCGGAATAACGACACATGTTAATCTTAGTATGCATTTGCACGTGTGCAATATAACACGTCTAGTCATATATTAAAAGGGTATAATGTATCCTTGATGATTTGGGTAATAACATCTACTTACTTAGAACATGAACCCATAGGAACAATCCAGCATAGACTAGCAATTTCATCTCGAAATTCAGTGCAAAAGATCTTATTTGTACTTCGGTTAAAGTCTAAGTTGAAGCTCTTAATCATGTTATATATCCATAACGTCCAACACTAGCTTATCTGGAAATTGAGATAACATTATCTGGTGCACATAACAGCTTCACTTCTATCTGGTGTTAAACAGTTGTCTCTGATGCTGCTATGCAACCCGGAAGAGAGATATTATATATATAGCAATACTAACACTGAAGTAAAGTGCGAATAGGATATTGAAGCAAAAGACAGGAAACATTATGGAAAATGAGATTTTAGATTTTTGTACGAAAATCATTTGTTGAAAGTATACATGTATATCATTCAACAGCAGGTGAAAGGTATAACATATGGTACAAACAATCTCGCGTACGCACCCATACACGCACGCGCACACATACACAGACACACACAAACAGACACACACACGTACGCGCGCACGGACGCGCACACATCTAACGGCTTAATTTTTTTCTCTCAATACCAATGCAATGCCTAGTTCTCAACACCTCTCATCACATATTTTGGAATACTATATAACAGAGTGAAGCATATCACAAACAATGATATTGAATGAAGATGTCGTAAAATATTAGTTCCAGCATCACACAGAATATATAAAATGCAACAAAAAAGTCACTTTTATTAATTCTTCCTGAAGACCAAATTACTTTTGTTTTGGTGGGAATTTAGAATATTCTTAAAGATTATCTAACTATATGTATCGTTACTGTCGGTATGTCTTTAAAAGAAACATGTAACACTTGTAGCGCATCGCGAACAATTGCAGTACGCGTGCGGGCCTATGCTGGGGCACCCTCTCACCACAGAGGTAGCTGTTATTACGTTTTATTAGCACTGCACGGTACAGTGCCGGTAATAAGTACATCTGGGGTGAGATGATGATGCTGGGGTCGTACTGGTGATAACGAATGGTGGTATCTAAACTGAGGTACAGAAGAAAGTTGACAGGTGTTATTTTCCAAATACTCAATAAAACACCTAGATTGTTTTTGTGTTAGGTTTGCTTAATAATGTTGTCCCCAATGCAACCCTAACTATTTGTTCGTCAGACCAGCAACACAGAAGTATGTGATCCAGTTTGGGTCAATTTTCGAAAATCACTAATTCCGCTATATTTCTTACACAAATTGAGAAATAACGTTACAAAAAACATTGCACTTTGTGAACGAACACAAGAAAATGCCAAGATTACCTGTTTTAGAGAGCGAGAGAAAGAGAGCCGTCTATTTCACATATTTGGGAAAACTAACAGGAACATAGCAAGAACGTTTGCCTGCACAAAGTAAACTGTTATTCGAATTTGTGCGTGAGTAAACTAATCATTTGTCCAAGAAGTGAATGGCAACGAGCGACAGTGCCACAGGTACGGGCTGATGACGTCATCGACACCTCCGGCATCACATCTCCGTATCAGAAGTATGCGGACGTTTACATACTGTGGGAATCAGATGGTATCGACCTTTTCGTTGGATGTCATTAAAGCCACAATCGCAGACAGAAACGACGGTAGATATAATGTGCAACGTCTGTTCGTCGTTGGGAACGACATGACGGAAAACGAGTGCTTTCTGTGACAAAACCAGATTCAGCCTTCTTATTTCTGATGGTATGATTATAATATATAGGTATACAGGCGTGCGATTAGCTACAATATGCATTCAACAGAGTCATCCTGTAAATTATTAATATACCCTACATGGTGTAAGAAGGCAGATCACCGCTAGCGTCATCCGTAGCCTGACATTTTCCATAAGAAAGCACTAACAAGCCTGTATGGATGATAATAGAGAAAATACTGGTTGTTGAGGACGTTAGAATTGGTGCAATTCATAAATGTTCAATCCATTCACGGAAAATCGCCGAATGTGAATTTTACTTTTATACCCCAAGCGTGTTTCTGTGGCTCTCTCATTTTTGAAAATGGTAATACTAAGCTCCATTTGGAGACACACCTTTGTAGAAAACTGAAATTTCATATGTGCTTTGCATAACATACAAATATTGAGTCCTTTGCTGTTTATCCTTAAAAAAGCCAGGTGTAAACTTTCTTTTGTACTTCAGTTTATATAACTCGTGTACAGTAAATGCTCTAACATTACCACAGTAGAAATTAAACTTCTACAGAGATCAGAGCATATTATCTATGAAGTAAGGTACGGAACATGAATTATCTTGTATTTGATGGATCAACCGACCTTCGTAACACTTTGAATTCTTACCATATAGTTATATCCCTTTGCGTTACTATAATGAAGCAAAAGGAAATACGACCACATTCAGGTTGACGACCACTAGTTAATATACTTGATTCAAACTATCGTGGTGTTGCACTGGAATGTTGTCTACCATACAGCGTAGTTCAAAACAACCATACATATCTGCGATATTATGGCTTTAAATCTTCTCACCATTAAGATTCTCACCATACACTGACTTGTAATACTACAGCTAGGTTTATCTAAAGGCATACAGTCACAGATATTTATGGCATTTTTTGACTAGTTCTTACGTATTTACAGATCAATAATGAAAATAATACTTACCAGGATGAAGAACTAAGATTGTTCAGGTTGTTGAAATTGGATTTTGCCTACCATACAGCAGTAGAAATGTTTTTGGAAGTACAAACATGATTATATGTATGTCAAGTGAATATACTTTGTAGTTGTAGCTAAGAACTAGTAAAAAACGGCCATGAATATCTGTGATTGTATGCCTTTAAAACATTTGGTTAATTACGTTCCATTAACGACATATTACTATCACGTTTTATTATTAGATGTTTTAATATTGTATATGGGAAAGTATATCTATACACGTTTACATTTACGTAATACTTTTCATGAGCATCTTAGAGGAATTCGTGTTGTATAATAATCTATGCACATGCATGTTTGTACTGGTACCAGTATAATGGTAAGTATTATTATCATTATTGATCTGTAAATACGTATACAGCTAGCGACAACGATATCTCGTTCTCTACATATATGTACTAGCAGGAAACAAATTTGCGCTAACGTTTCCGACACAGACACACCCGGCGCCGACTTTCGGACATAACCAGCAATTAAATTGATGTAAGAGGTCATTCATTTCCTTACGATAATAGCAGCAAACACATTAACACTCAGTTCTCGAGACCGCCGCACAAGAAGGCCCCTGGACGACTTCGCTGAACATATGGGTTAATCTAAAAGATGGACTGCTCCAATGAAACAAGGTCCTTTATTAGGAATGAAATCTGTTTTGTCAACATTGGTATTGCTGAACGTAAATTGTGGATTTATTTCACAGGACTGTTGTTGGTGTCCATGTATAGCAGAACTAATGTTGAAGATTCTCGTTTGTCAGCAGAACGGAGACAATGTCAATGGTTATAACGGTTCTGTCTAAGCTCTTGAGATTCATGTAAAGATCAACACCACGTATGCCTACTCATGATTGTTAGATACTGGGAACGAAATTCTTTAATTGCTTCCTACATTAGTTAGTTTAGGCAACTATGATCTACAAAATATGTGACCATTATCATAGTCTACATCACGATCATAGTAGTTGAAGGAGAAGATGTCCAGCTAGATACTCTATCATTGACATATATATGGAATACACACGAAGAGGAGAACCATATTTAGGAAGACGGTGCTACTCACTAAACAGCGTCTAGACTAGTTATTTAATAGGCTGTTGTACAAATCACTAGCAGCATACAACTATTGTAGTGTCTACTATTGGATTTGCAACTCGCGTAGTCAATGTCTTCCTGATATTGCACTCCGCTCTTGTACCTCAAGTGTAGGTCGACAATACATTTGCTGGAATGACAACGATACCGATCGCGATGCAACCCCTGTAAGTCTCTACAACAGTAGACAGGCCACGTTGGCGTTTTCCTGAAGTGTTGTTCAATTGATAATTGATACTTAGGCAGTAAGCGTTGGGCTGAGCTTAATAATGCAAGGAAAATGTGTATGGATGTGAACATTGAGAACATGACTAATAGCCGTGATTCATGATTCTGATTTTCCAAAATACAATGACCCGAATTGGACAATGTTATTGTTTTAGCAGGTCGGTATATGCATTTGTCAAATTAATTGTCATGTTTTTGCCTCAAAGCGTACACCGATAATGTCATGTTCGATATAAGGAAAAATCAATAGCAATAACATGATATTTATGACATCAGGTAGTCATGAGTACATGATAGACAATCAACACTTTACAGCAAGCTGATTCGCACATGTACATTAGCACATATGTATGTGAACCAAAACATCAGCACGTCAGTCAAGAGGTACAAATGTATGTGGACCTAGACATTTAGAAATGTATTCATAATTTGTTATGATCGCAAAGCAATATCATACATGCATTGGATAAGGTTAATCTAATTATTCAATCTGTGAAAAGACCGTG
>JAUTBQ010223224.1:0-20601 GCA_032361185.1 Lepetodrilus ovalis | reverse complement strand
CTGTCTCTGTCTTATGGTGTTCTATCGGTATGATAAACTGTCTCTGTCTTATGGTGTTCTATCGGTATGATAAACTGCCTCTGTCTCATGGTGTTCTATCGGTATGATAAACTGCTTCTGTCTCATGGTGTTCTAACGGTATGATAAACTGCTTCTGTCTCATGGTGTTCTATCGGTATGATAAACTGCTTCTGTCTCATGGTGTTCTATCGGTATGATAAACTGCTTCTGTGGTGTAGTGGTTATAGTGTCTGGCCTGGAGAGTGCTGTAGTTCTAGGAACATTGCTGGGAGGCCCAGACTTGATACAGACACACATCATACCAAAAGATGTTAAAAGGAGGTGCTTGTTGTTCCCCTGTTTGGCACTCACCATTAACCTTCTCCATGCTGGTGGCAACCAGAGATGCCCAAAGAGCAGTGTCCCTGCCTAATCCATCAGGGAGAGGGTTAAAAGAGATAAAGCAAAGTATTGTGATTGATTGATTGAATTAGAGCTATATGTTGCAACGGGAATATTTTATCTATAGGCAACAGCGGTACAGCAAGAATTTGTCACAATCACTGATTAGTACTCTTAATAATTGTGTATCGCTGTTTTAACTGAAGCATGATATTCCGTGAGCTAGTACCAAGGAGGGCATGTACATATAAAGCATGACATGATATGAGTGCAAGAATCTTGAAAGCAGCGAAAAAAGAAAATAATAATAATAATAATGGGGTTTTTTTAAATGAGGTTTACAGTTGCTTTCTAGAATCTTTCACTAACCATGCTGGAATTTGGTACACAGTGCATGCACACACACTCGCACACACACACACACACACACATGCACGCACGCATGCACACGATCAGGTCAGAAATTTACATAGGGCCTTACGACTGTTCATGTATAGTCAGTGACCGAAAAAAACACAATATAGTGTAATGCAGTTATTATGAATAACCCCATCCAGTTAAAAATATATATCCAACTAAAAAAATGATAAGGAAACTTGTGTATATAACAATACATCCCAAGTGTCTGTTTTCATTCAAAACTCTGTCTTCCTTTTCAAGCTGAAACATTACACTTGATACAGACAGAAAACATACTACATACACATTGTATTGGGATTAAGCCAGTTTTTATCAATCGAGTTGGACGACATCCAACAGAAAATTACCTATCAAATTATATAATGATCTCCCAATATAGAATTTACTAAAATAAATGGAACATTTGTTGAGTGGCTGCTCCGTATGGTATCTCATTACAAGGTTGTATGCTTGACAAAGACCTGTTCTGTATTACCCTGAAAATGCAAAGCTCCGTTTAGGATATTTCTTAAAGCCGTCTCGCCACCAAATTACATATCCATTGTATTTCAGGGCTAACTTAAGCTCCTTTGGGGGTGGTCCAGTTAATCAACAAGTCCAGCTTTACATCCTGCGAGAACCCTTTAAGGTTCAAGGAAGGACAGGTTAAAAAAGTAAAGTAGTCCGTCTCTAAAAAGTCTAGGGTTAATTGGGACGAGAATGGAACTGATGATATTTATATATTTACGGAGCCCAAAATATATCTTATGAGCCCCTAACCTGGTTTCTTCACCTACATTAAACCAAGTGTTCAATATCTCACTATTTCAATGTTCTTACTTAACTGTTATCTAATATCTCACAGCTATAACTTCCTTTCCTACTTGTAACTCAAAATCTGATCCGCATAACTTCCTTTTCTACTTGTGAGTTCAAATCCCCACTTTAACTTTCCAAAGCTTGATAGATAAAATGTCTGATGACTAGGACAACACCTAACAATGGATTACTGCAACATTCAGCACTACAGATGTTGCAGGTTTCCTCCTAAAATGACAAGCTTCAAGTTTTCACCAGGGTTTATTTATTATATGTCTGTTAGCTAAAAAAAATTTAAGGTTTCAGTTGAGAGCTGCTTTTCTAAATTATTTCGCTCAAATGCAACCTTGTCCATTTTTCAGAGTGAATAATAATAATAATAATAATAATAAAATAATAATAATAATAATAATAATAATAATAGTAGTGCACTAACGCTCTAGACTCCATGCAGAAAAACACATGTTCAAAGTGTAGATAGACAGAAACCTGTAACACTTGTAGAGCTTAATATGCAGTACACCTGCAGGTATCAATAGCTTTGTATTTTGTAGAAATAGAAGTGATTAACCAATATTAAAGCAGTAATATGACCAAATCAATAGCCACAATCATTCTTCATAAAGAATGTCAATATTAGCATCTGTATCAAAAGATGTGGATAGAAACATGTTTTACCACAAACAACAATGTCATGTCATAGATACCAGTGTCCCCTCAATATATAACACTGCTCGATACACAGCGGATTCGGATATAAGGCGGGGTCAGATATGGATCCCATTTTTATTTTTTTTATTTACCTGTACTATCATATAAGGCGGGTACTATAAGGAGGGGGATATGTCATGGACCCAAACTTCAGCGCTATATCAAGGGAACACTGTAATGAATTTTCTAATAACTAGTATAAACAAGATGTTTTATTTTTAGAAATATGCCAGCCACACAGTAATTCCATTCACAGATCCATGTGAATTTTATTTGTTAAAATGATACATTGTATGTACCGGTATGAATTTTTCCTCATAAAACCTAAAAATACTGTCAGCTTCAAAGTGGACACTTCATGAGCCATGACTAAGTGTGAGGGTGTGTCAATAAAAAATACCACCCATTCTGATAATACGAGGTAATAATCACCAGGTAAGACAGGAAAGCTAGACACAGTTAATTCCCTTACTGCTAGGTCAATCACAATTATTCCTGCATTAGGCATATATGGTCAACTTCAGAAGGGAAACAGTTAACCAGCGCATTAAATCTGACTGTCAAGGTCAGACAGATACAGTGTCTCCTCGATATAACGCTGAAGTTGGGGTCCATGACATACCCTCGTTATAGTACCTGCCTTATACGATATTACATGGAAATAAAAACAAATTAAAATGGGATCCATGTCTGACCCCGCCTTATATTCAAATCAGCGGTGCATCGGACCGTGTTATATCGAGGATGCACTGTATGACCAGAGGGATGGGCTTAAAAGAAGAGAAAATAATAGATGATCATTACTTAATGTTGGATGTAAAGGTTGCAATATGACATCACTGTGTCATTTACTGCCTGAAGATGTCGGAAATTTAATAAGAATAAACTGATAGGAAAAAAACCCCGTTAAACAATGGTAGGTGGCAAAATCTCTGGGTGTAGTGTTGAAAATCCTGACACTTCTTAACAAACAAAGTTTGCAACTAGCAAACAGGATCTTAGAAAACATAGATTACATTTATATCTATACTATGAGCTACATGTACTACCATCAGGTTGAAGGTATGCTGTGCCAAATCTTTGAAAATCTAAAAGGTATCAAATATCTTTTAGATAAGATAAGATAAGGCGTTATTGCCCAAAATGGAATTCATTTTGCATCATAGAGGTAGCACTCACACCTAAAACAGCACTTGGCAACACTTAAATGGGAGGCAAAGCACTACATATGAGCCACTAAAAATCATTATTATATATATGTAGTACATTCATACGAGCGAGTGATTATGCAGTTTAACGTCGCTGCAGAAATCGATCGCCCATTTGCGACTAACATTCACATGAACAATGACTGCAAAACCAAAAAACGACTGTCCTAAAAATAGTGTACACTGTAAAGAGGCATTAGAAGAGCACAGGAGTCACTATTGAGTTTAACGTCTCTTCCAGAATGTTTCACCCAAACGTTTGGCAGTCAGGATTACGTCACATTAATCTCATAATTCTTACACACATGTTTAGTAAAAACTAGGAATGTTATGTTCATTAAAATTCCCAACAACATCTGTGATAAACTAGGATCTTATTCTTAGAAGTGAATAATAAATATTATCAGATGTGTAAAAATAATAGTCAAAAGCTATAGCACATAGATTATATGAAACTTCACTGAATAATATGTGTGCACAACAATATGAACATGACCAACATTTTCAAATTGTGGCCGTTAAGGGAAAACAGAACAATTACGTACCAGAATGGCGACTATCATGTTCTGGAACTGAGATGTGTCTTCTGGCGACAGCAAATGAACCGAGTCATCATCGTTGTCATAGTAACCTGTCGTGATAATTTTAACTTGGATCTTTCCACCTGAAAATAAAAAAAATGTTAAAAAATTAATTAAGGGCCAATAGACTTTTTGGACATGTTAATTTAGCTGATACTGTTTTAATAATGAAGAATTTATAAACATATTACAGGATCCAGGCATTCTTGAAACATTTGCAGATATATTGTAACATAAATGGCACCAGATTCCTCAAGCTGAGTTCTGAAATTTGGTAGAAAGCTTCCCATCAAAATATCTGCTGGCTTTTAATGTATTTTGTTCAATATACAAACAACTTACAGCATGAGCAATATTGTCTTGTCTACACAGAAATGATTGTAGATTGTGCTTAAGGTCAAATTAGCAAACTATTTTGAATAATTTGTGACAAATCTCAACATTAGTACGACTCTGGCAGGTAATTGAATATCTGTGTGTGCATGTCTGCTTGAACCAGTCTGGTTGAACTAAACTGAATTTCATGCTGACCTGGTTTTGGTGGGAGGTAAACCTACAAAAAGTAACTCAGAAGCTCCACAAGCTGGCCGGAACAGATTCACCCATCTACGAGTACATTGTACACATGGTAAGTCTGTTCTCCAGAACAAGACTGAAACTCAGGAAGAGCTTCAAGAATCTGGAATTGTTGCAAAACAATGTGCAACACAATGTGCAATACTGCACATTGTGCAACAAATGAGCAGAAAACATGTTGGTCTGTTTGCTGCAGTGGGTACCGGTAATAAGAATAATATGGCATCTGGACGTAACCTTTATGAATGTATACACGGTGGATAGAAGTGGAAATTATTACACGTGTTTCACGAGACTGAGGTTCGAACACATGGCCGGGCAATCATCGACCGATCAACAGCAGCTGTCGTGGGACAATAAACACCAGAGCTACGAGCAGAAATCTCTAATTTAACATCAGAAAGACGGGACTACTTTCTGTTCCCAAGGTCAAGGTCATGATATCGTCCTTTGTGATTGGTCACTGAAAGATAGTGCATGGATGATCACATGGGACTGATCAGAAAGTTTCGTCAGTGTCCTCGCGTGAACTCAGTAGCATGGTAATGTACCAGGAATATTGCAGGAGAAACATGAAAATGGTACGGTAGTAACAGTAAACAGTTGTCTCCTACAACACGTTCAATATCTTAGTCTTCTTGCAATGGTTCCATGAATTGCATGATTTCTTGCAGTGAGCTTTGAGGTTTAATGACTTCAGTGCTATACAAAGGAAGTTGAAAATACATTTTAATACTTTACTTTGATTATTACCTCCTTCCTTCAGTAAAATTAACAAAATACTTGATAATTCAAGTTTTCTTGATTGTAAGTTGGAATGCTCATATGACTGCCAGGGCTCTAGACTAACATTTTGAGTTACTTGCCAGCAGGGCTAATGAGGGCAAGTTGTAAAGGCACCAAAGCATCAATATGTTAAAAAATAGGTTACCCGCAGTGCAATTTAACTTGCCCCTGTACGTCGGGCATACCTTAGTCCAGAGCCCTGGACTGCACTTTATACAGAAGATGTGTCATTCTACATTGAGGAAGTGACTGAAAATACTGAAGCTGTGCCATTACCCATAGATCAGCTTCGTTCTCCATTAATCAGCATCATAAAACATAGAACATGCAACATCATAAACAGTTTCAGTCACTAACTCCCTGTATAATGATGCAATGATGCAGAGATTCTAAGAAGAGTGCTGTCATTTGAAACTTTTACATTTCTGATGTCAGTTTTAATTGCCTGGACCTGACAGTTTTCTTAAATGTTTATAATTCTTAATAAATACTGGCACATGTAATGTGATATAAATATTGATTCATCATTTTGCATGCTGGTTGTACTGCTACAATATTTGTAATTCAGTATAAAACAATCCTGATTATACTGATTGTGCAACTATAATTGCTTCGTGAAACTAGACCCTGCCCGGTGTTATTTCATCATGTTTTCACCATGTGCCATCACAAAACATGCCCAGCATTTGAAATATTTTCACAACTACAACCTGATGGTTTTAGCGACATCAGTCAAAGACTTACACTTCCAGTCCAAGTAAGTGAACTGGTTTTGATCATGTGCTAAAAACAGCATGTATTACGCATGTCGTCAAATCACAGAGCGATGACCGCCACATTTTGTCGTCGGCTATTTCCTACCAGATTCCTAACCCTCTGCACTGCAGGAAATGCTCGCAAACATGCAACCAACACAACAATAGACGAAAGCGGAATGGTTTTTTACACTCTGATATTTGATATGGGTGGCCTGTGAGATTTTGAAATCATACAATTTTGAAACTACATTGAGATAAAAAAAAAAAATTGCGAAACAATAAATGTGAATATTAGGTCGTAGTTTCTCCCTTCGCCTGAGTCCTTCATTCGTTTGAAAAATTTGATGGAAAAATACTGTATAGCGCTCTGAGAATGGTTTCCAGCATGGATTTGACACGACATGAATGTTCACGTTCATATAAATGTTCACGTTATTATGTATGTCGTTCAAGTGTATTTTCATCTCTACACTGGAGGCTACCAGAGATGCCCTCATCTGTGCCAATCGTCGCAAATGGGCGAGATTCCCGCAGCGATGTTAAACTTCATAATCAGTCACTCACTCACTCACTCACTCATCTGTGCCAGATTCAGCAGGGGAATAGTTAAGTGGATTATTTCTTAAAAGTATTGTAAATTTTTATTTTCAAAGAATAAATGATGAAATTACATTATCTGTTCAAGTATTTTTAAAGATTCAAAGTATTCTTTTCTATTCTTGGTAATTCTTGGAATGTGATCTTCAAAATAATAAACCTTCCCATTCAATAATGAATAGCATCGTAGAAAACATTAAAATTTTAACAGAATAAAATTTGCAATTGTTCTCTGAATGAGTGCAGTTTGGTCAACAACCTTGAAACTCCATGCAACTATGGCATTTTAAAACTAACACAACGAAAACCATAACATCTTTGCATGCCTTAATGTCAAGTGTTCTATAGAACAAAAATAACGAAAAAGACATTGAAAATAAAGCCCATGCACCATGGCTAGAAAAGAGAAAATAGTAAAGGTGGTGATTCTCAATAGGCCCAATGTAATGGTGGTAAAATCTGCAACTTGCAGGGCGGGGTCTCACAGATACCATTAACATTGCAGATTTTCAAATGACCCCAGGTGACCCCCCCCCCCTCCCCGTCAAACTCGAACACTGATACACCATTACTAAAAATACGAAGACAAGGATTGTACTCTTCTAGGAGCAACTGTCTGGAATTGTTTTACCCCGGTGTCTCGAAGTCATCTCCGCGTGCGACACAGAATCAGTATCTTGGAGTCATTAGCGGCACCATGATGTGTTCCGTCTGTCCGAGGTATTCCAGACATGCGGGCTGAGCCGGGATTGTTCTAAATTGTCCAGTAATGCCAACCACGTGGTGAGCCACTACACAACAACCTGTTGCCGAGAGAGAGTCCCTATGCTCCCCCTACCACACCCATAACTCCCAGCTCCACCATGTTCACATCGATGAGATTAGCCTTCTTTTTTTTAAAAATGTATTATCACTGATTGACGAGTCGCTTCCATGGGCAAGTCTACTAATAAATAAATCAGCAGATTTTTGAGGATCCGCAGTAAGTTAGTCATGCCTGATATACTGATATTTTCACCAATCGGTGTGTCACTTCTACGGACAAATCTACTGACTTACAACGGCAATGTTTACAAGATCGACCCTGGATCCTACAAATCTGTGGGAGATCGTCATCCATGCATATCAATTAGTACACCAATTGATGTATCACTACTACCGCTGAGTTTCATGGTGGAATATGGTCCTGTGCATTGCCACGACTGACCGCTAATGTTAAAGTGTATACTCCCCAAGGAGTTGAAAAGGAAATAACATAAGAGCATACTGACCCACTGAACAGGGT
The DNA here is from genome assembly GCA_032361185.1 of Lepetodrilus ovalis. Lineage (NCBI taxonomy): Eukaryota > Metazoa > Mollusca > Gastropoda > Lepetellida > Lepetodrilidae > Lepetodrilus > Lepetodrilus ovalis. Next base: position 12,479 of record JAUTBQ010223224.1, on the reverse strand, counting down.
AACAATGTAACACGTTATACCGCGTTATATCCAAATCCGTGGTGCATCGGACCGTGTTATATCGAGGGGCACTGTATTATTATTATTATTACTACTACTGACCTTCAGCGTCCAGTCCGGCTTTCATGAGTCCTTCTTTGACCGTCTGCTCCAGCTGTTCTCTCTGGGCGTCCGGTACCTCCACCTCATCATCGGGGTCGCTGAACTTGGCCTTGGTCACCCGGACGCTCAGACGGTTGTTGGCCACGTCGCCCTTAGCACCGGTGCCGTCTGGAATTAGGAACAGAGTCAATGAAGCATCACGAACATCGTGTGAATCTGGATATATATTTTTTTCGCTTCAGAGAGTTGATGTGACTGAGGCTCAGATCACTGACCTAGTGTTCTCAAGTCCATCAAAGATTCATAATCTTGTTGCCTGGATGTTGTTTTTTTAAAGTATGATTATATGCTCAACTTCTACACCACAGAGCCAAACGCTACGGGTACAAATCCCATCCTGGGTGCCCGGTGTCAATGATCGTGAAGTTACCTTTATTACACGACCATAATTGTTATTATTTCATTTTTATTTTTTAATAGGGGTTTGAGTCACTTTCAAAATTCTTTCACAGCCTGTCAGTTTAGGGCAGGAGGAAACTTTCAACATCCGTAATACTAATGTTGCAGTAAACCAGCATGCACTGGCTGGTGCTGATGGACCAAGGATGATAACTGCATTGCCAGGGTATGGACAGCACATCCTATCATGATTGCATCAGAAAAGTAGCTTATGCAAACATTGATGCCAGGCTTCATACACTTTATAAAAGTACCATTTATTTATTTATATTAACAATATAAATTATCCAAACTTAACGTACACTTCTACCTACACAAGAGCAATGTTGACACTTGACCGCGTGGGTTTGACAGATGCCTAAGTTGAAGTTGACACTGGGATAGACACGTGGGTAAATACTGCCGACACTGAAACCACATGGTGCGAGGCTACTGCCGGCTCCTGCACACAAATACTGCAGCATGCCCACACTGACAAGTACCCTCTTAGCTGCCGTCATTGCCCACGAGTCACAGCCTAATGACAACACTGTACAGTCATTGCCCACGAGTCACAGCCTAATGACAACGGCGTACAGGAGGAAAGAAACGTCGCATTCCTGTTGTTGCCAGATTCACTGTTACTGGGGGACATAGAACCTGGGTTTTATTTTAAATACATATGTTTAACCCTCTCAATGCTGGAGGCAACCGGAGATGCCCTAAAGAGCATTGTCTGCGTCTAATCCAGCAGGGATAGGGTTAATTGGGTGAGCTGATTTCAAGGTTACTGGTATTTCATTGATATTGGGCACATGGCCATTTCTGAAAATAAAAATTTGTTATTGAAAGCCTATTTCAAGATTATTTCACTGCTTTAAGTTTAATAAGGACACTTGGTATATATATTTGTTTCTTAAGTAAAAGTTTAATTGGGTTGTAGAGCCTATTTCAAGGTTAATTTGTTCATATTGGGCACATGAACATTTAATAAAATATAAATTGTTCATTATAAAGAAAATTTCAAGGTTACGTCTGATGTTGGGCACATTGCTGTTTATTAAAAAACAAATGACAATTACAGCTGATTTCAAAGTTATTTCACTAATATTGGGCACATGGTAGTTGTTATTTTTCAAAAATATTATTAAAGACCATTTCAGAATACTAATACCAATATACATAGATGACAAAACAGATCATGTACCAGAAGTTAGGATGCCAGTAAACCACTACATATAAAATACACCCAGAAAAAGTTTCATAAATATTCTTCTTTTCCTTAATTTGTTAAGAATTAATCATAAAATAAAATAATTACAATTTTAAAGATTCTTTCTTGTATCCTTTCCTAAAAACCTGTGGACTCACAGATGTTTAAAGTTTTTACGACTCTCTATTCATGTTGATCACAGCAAATGTAAATACCTCTATTGCGCACCTTTAATGTATTTACTTATCTAACGTGTATTTTCACACAGGAATGGTCACTTTAATTCTTGAAATTCCAACGAAAGCTAAGCTGTTCTGTGTAAAAATGTGTCAAAGAAAGAGTCAACATCACACTGCCTGGTTGAAATGCTTAGCTGAAATAGTTATTCACGAGGAGAGTTTTGATAGGCCTATGTGATGAATATTGTAAAGTAGTTAAATTAATTGGGACATGTGTTAAGATTTCGAGGAAGGGCAAGTCTCACGCAATTATTTTACCATTTAAATAACCAATAAACATGGTGGTCTAGAGGTAGCGAATCTTCCTAAGAACCCAGAGCTCATCTCATTGTGTAGCACTCTTGAACAAAACAGCTTAGATCCACACTGCTCTCGTCTACCCAGCTGTAAATGGGTATCCGGTAGGATGCGATGTAATTCAGTCCCCCAATTTCACAACGGCCTCTTTACCATTAAAGAGCTCCTAAATCAGTCCCAAATGCTATCACGTCGCAACAAGCATTTCACAACCAGGGTATCCTTTCACAAAACTCTCTTATCCACTAAGAGGCCATAGCACTCTCTTTGCCCATAACTAATGCGCTGCAAAGAGAGCGCTATGGTCCTTTATGGTCACAAGTCTTATCCTTTCCTAAATCGACATTTAATTTATGAGGTGATAAACCGGGTCATATTAGGAGCTCCAACATTGTGCACATTGGTTTTTACGTTCACACCTCGATGAAAGTCAATCCTAAATTAAATTCTGAATTATTATTTTTATGTTTGTCTGGAAATATAACCCTGTTAGTGACCTTTGACATATGCGAAGATGACCTTGTTTATCAGTTAGCAATAGACATACATGTTCCTACCTTTACTAGGTTCGCCTTCCTTCGGTCCTGAGGGAGATAACTCTTTGTTCTGTTTGTTGTATTTCTCTAACACTTGATCGGCATTGTCGATTTCTGAAATAAATAAATAAAATTAATATTATAAATAAGAAACAGATTAAGGGTGTCAGTAAATGTAAAGATAAAGGTGAGCAAAATGCCAGTGACATCATAAAGTTAAATCAAGGAGGATGAACAAGATTCAGTTGGTATAATATCAATTTCCAATTGTGGTAAAAACGAAGAAAATTCCAATGAAGACAAGGTTGATGATGAACATAATTGCAATATAAAAATATTGACAATGAACAATTTTATTTATTTAAAAAAAAATATATGCATGTACATTTATTTCAGCAGAAAGAAAATATACATGATCAAACATAGAAATGTTACATAAACATATAGTAAATATAAGAGTGTGATATAATTAAGGCAACAGATTTGGACAATACCAGACCACTTATAATATTGAAATTTGTGTAGAGAATGATTTAATCCAGTTAAATGAAGTTCTACTTGTGCTATTTCAATGAACAAATTACCAATGATATAATGAACAATGTTCCAATGATGTGTAGTGCAACTTAAGTGGACATTATTATTATTGAATAATGATGATAATATCAAATAAAATTATATGTTCAATTTGAAAAGAAATTTGTTTGTGTTTTGTGATAAAAGTATACATACACTGTAAACAAACAATGGTTAATATTGACACCTGAAGTACAACAATATGACGCAAGCAATTATAGTTCATCGGGCTATGAATGCAAATGATTTCAACAAAGTTCATTGAAAGACAAGACAATGATATCCCCCCACGTTATAGTACCTGCCTTATACGACATTACAGGGAAATAATGAAAATAAAAATGGGATCCACATCTGACCCTGCGTTATATCCTAATCCGTGGTGCATCGGACCGTGTTACATCGAGGGGGCACTGTATATCGAGTAAAATATAGTTTAATAAAAATGGACTGTGCATTATCACTCTTTCAATATAGTAAAATAATCATAAAGAAGCAAAATTACAGCACACCGATCCATTGACTGGATTAACCCTCTCCCTGCAGGACTATGGCACAAACACAGCTCTATTGGGCATCTGCAGTTGCCTGCAGCAGGGAGAGGGTTAATAATGTAGTCTATGAGCATGCTTTAAAGTGTAGATTTGAAACAACATAAATATTTACATTATTATTATTATCATCATTATTAGTAGTAGTAGTATTATCAGCATCATAATTATTATTATTACAAATTAGCCGCCATTTTTCTCGCTGGGTCACGAAGACAAACTAATTGCGACATACACGTTGACCTCCCAAGCCTCACTTCCTTCACAAACAATTCAGGGTGATAAAAACTGGACGACCTTCCGACCTATCTCTGTACACATCCTACCCAAATTCATCACAGTTCTCCAGACAACCTTTAACTCTCGCCAACAGGATTGAAACAGGACCGAGTGCGTAAATGATCTTCAAAAACAACAAAGGATGGGCTCTTCAAAAACAACAAAGGATGGGCTCGGTAGAGTGCAGAGTTTTCAACAGCTTCATCGCAGTCACATCAACATCGGTGCAATGCCAAGGCTGGGAGCTGGGATGAACAGTTAGTTTTCGAAAGCATGCTCAAAGTGATACATTATTATTATTGATCGCAATCAGTGGATCGGTGCGCACACATGTTACTTTAACAACTCCCTGGGGAGTATACAACACAACACAGTAGACAGTGTATGTGAGGAGCAAATTAAATGTGTCATTGTGTTTTGTAAAGAAATTTCCTTAAAGGCATATCACAGATATTTATGGTTGTTTTGAACTAGTCCTTAGCTACAACTGCACAGTACATTCACTTGACATACATAAAATCATGTTTGGACTTTCCACCGCTGTATGGTAGGCAAAACGATATATAGGACTTTACCAGTCATAACAACTTGAATATGGTCAGTGTTCTTTTTGCTTCATTATATTAATGCAAGGAGACATAACTCTAAAGTGGTAGGATGAAAGAATATCGTCACCGCTACGACTGCTTCAGATATATCAGCTGATGCATTAAAGACAAGATAGATAATGCTTCATAACCTGAATTCATATAAAATATGAAATTTGTGATAACTATCGAGTGTTGGAAATATAAGTGCATCAGTAAATAACAACTTTTGGGTGGACAAATCAAACGCAAGTAGTCTCAACCATCTGTGATAGTATGCCTTACATTCACGGGTTGTTGACATATTTCATGGTCAACTGTATTTTTACGTGAAAGTATGTACATTTGATTTATTTACACAAGTATATTGGTCAACAGGCTAAATTTTCCACATAGTTTCCCATTGGTTTTCAATGTTTTCAATTTTCATATTTTATTTATTTTTTATCTCAGGATTTTTAATACAGTGTACGTAAAGGTAAATGCTAATAAAAAAATAAATATGAAAATATTGAAAACCAGTGGGACATGTGGAAAAGGTAGCTTATTACCCAATATGTTTGAGTAGACAAATCAAATGTAGTGTACTCTGTCTAAATCAACACTTGTTGGGACTAAGATAATATGCCGGATTTAAGAGAGTGCCGGATTACTCAGTTGGTCGGGACTTTGAAATTGTGACGGTCGACGCAGATTGCCGGGGTATAGAGATGCCGATATTGACAAAGAACATTCTACATAATTTCAGATAAAGTACATGTGAACAAAATAGCACTGAGAATTGAGACTCCAAATATTTCCAAAGAAATTTTGGAAAATGATCCTAAAATAGTGGTGTTTGGTCGCGATGTCTGCAACACAAACTAACTATGAATGCACAATATACCTTAATTCACTATATTTTAAGTCGGTGAAAGAATTTGTATGGGTCCATTACTGAGAGGTGGGATAAGAAACTGCAATTACTATGGGTGGTGATAACTATGGTATGACCCACAGGCAAGAAATAGATGAGAAGAAAATGATATCCTAAATATCTTAATTTAATAACTACAAACTGTCCTCGAGATTGCAAACCTTTTACAGTACAATTTCATGCTGAAGCTAAAGTAATGTGCATTGTTATTTATTTATAATTATTTATTAACATTTATTTATAATGCATGAAATTGTACTCAAAATAGTTTTAAAAAATCAGGTCCAGGTGGATATTATTTTATAGATAAAGAGTTACAAATGTACAAGAGGGTTGTAAAATGTTAGATTGGATTGTGCCAATATTGTTTTCATATTAAGTGTTAGTATCTAGCAAAGTTATCAATAGAGTTACATGTATCTCACCTTTCTCAGTGCTCTCTAGTTTCTTCACAAGTTTGTCCAATGTCGTCGCGAGATGTTTGAATGCCAGAGTCTTGTCAATCTCTTCTCCGAACATCTCCTCAGCCTGAAACATAGCGACTCCATGACAGAACATGTGACTGAAACATAGCGACTCCATGACGGAACATGTGGCTGAAACATAGCGACTCCATGACAGAACATGTGGCTGAAACATAGTGACTCCATGACGGAACATGTGGCTGAAACATAGTGACTCCATGACAGAACATGTGGCTGAAACATAGCGACTCCATGACAGAACATGTGGCTGAAACATAGCGACTCCATGACAGAACATGTGACTGAAACATAGTGACTCCATGACAGAACATGTGGCTGAAACATAGTCACTATCACAGAACATGTGACCCTCGATAGAAGCAGCCTTACATGCTTGCACTGAAAGATAAGTCAGAGTTTCTCTATCATAGAACACATAACAAAACATACTTTTCAATATAAAACTTATCATAATACATATTCCCCCTGTCAGCTGCCTGAAGGTCAGTTTATTGTCTCTTAAGAAGCCCAATTACTCCAAGGGCTAAGAGGGATTTAATAATGTTTTCTTTGCCAGAAAGATTGGTTTCTATTGTTGGTTTTGATTGATTGAATTATTGCTTTACGTCGCAGCGGGAATATATCACCCATAGTGGAAAGGTCTGTATCTCTAGTTTATTAAAATGGATTTCTTAAATATAAAAAATCTAATGATGCATTACTTAATAATCGATCCTCAAAGTTGGTTGATTAATTCGAGCAGAGATGTTCAACTCTTACCTCCTCGATTATCTCGTCAAACTGCCCCTGCACAGAGCTTCGAACTTTGTTTTTCATACTGGCAAACTTTTCTCGCTTATTTCTATATGCGGTCTGCAGCTGTTTGATCTCTGTCAGAAACATGGAAATCATGAGAATAAATGTAAAAATCGATAAATGCAGAAAAAATCCTTAATTTGAGTCATAAATTATGTAAAATTATGACCGGTACAGAAAAATCTTCAAAACTTCTGAAATACATTATTGCCTTGATGAGCTGTTTCAGGGTGTGTCATACCATAATGATATGTATCTGGACTGACATACTAGTACCATCAACAAATTAAGGTACAAAAGTCTTCAATGTCTGATTTTAAATAATCAATAAAATAAATTATCAATTCTATCAATATTTTCAGCATCAACTTTCCACATATTTTGCTATAATTTTATATCAGCAATCCAACTAAACTAACCTCTATCAAATTCCTCCATTTCTGGCAAATCATCATCATCATCATCACCCGTGTCAATACTGCTATCATCTTCTTTCTTTTCTTCTTTCTTATCTCCACCACTTTCTTCCTTCTTTTCATCCTTTATTCTGATAGTAAAAACCAGATCTCATGATATACAAAATGTTCAGTCTTGAAGAATTACTGTCTGTTGTTAGATCATATTTCAAGAAGCAACAATGAGGATTTTATTGGGACTTCTTTTTACCATTCACATTTTATTTTGAGCATAGATGTGGGAAAATATACAGAACAGGGTATTGTTTCTCGAAGCTCTCTTATCTACTACGAGACCATAAACACTCTGGTAGTGATCTCTAATACATGACATTCGTACACTTACGAGAGCATTATGGTCCCATGATAGTCGGAAAAAACCCTTCGAGAAATTATACCAAGGTTACATATCATACTACATAAAGTGGAATGGCATACATATATTGATGATTGACAGAACAGAAAGCCTATACACAGTAGTTGTTGGTTCATCTACTAGAACATGTTTTGCCCTCTCAATAATATTCTGGCACTATCTTGAACATAGACAAAGTCTACAGAAAGGACATAAAATCCTTACTTTATGGAGGAGGAGGGCATATTTCAATATTTGGGACAATAAAAAATCTTTCAAATTGAAAATACAAATATCTGTATACATGGTAACCATACTTGGTTCATTTCCACCAGCGGTAGCTTGTCGGTATTACAACACTTAGTTATTTCAGGTTCTACTCGCAATATGACCAAATTGATCCAATACTAATAATAGCAGGGATGGAAGTTGCCGGGAAAACTTACTCATCTGAATAATGATACAAATAAAAAAATGTTCTATCTTTTTCAAAAAGAAATGCAGACGAAAGTTCAAACCTTTCAAACAGAAGATTCCCAGCATCCTTTCCACTTCCTGTCCCAGAATCCTCTTCTTTGGCTATCCCAGCATTCCCTTCTGATCCTATCCCAGAATCCTTGGCTTTGTCCTTGATGTCTCCAACCTCACCACTCGGCCCTGTCCTATCTTTGTTTCCTGTCACACTATCCTTGTTTCCTGTCACACTATCTGTGTTTCCTGTCACACTATCTGTGTTTCCTGTCACACTATCTTTGCTTCCTGTCACACTATCTGTGTTCCCTGTCATACTATCTTTGTTTTCTTCTTTATTTTCAGACAAACCTTTTTTTAAGAAATCTTCCATTTCTTTTGCAGTTTTCACTACTTTGAAAGAAAGTTTGACACCCATAGGCAAATCTGAAACAAATACGAGAAATTATTATTTCTATGTAATACTTTTTATTGACACTGATGCCAATGTATTACAATATTCTACCTGTCTCCAATACGTACAGGAAGTCTCATCTGGATCATTGTATCTGGTGACAACTAATCAGAGATATAGCATTAGATAATTGCTAATCAAAGTTATATTTAATGAACATCAATACGACATGGCTTGAAAATGGAACTATAGGCTTTGATAATATCCCACTGAACTTAAACCACGAAAATATATGTAGACCATATTTCATGAGCAATAAAGCACAGTTGCTAGAGAAGCTTCAGATGGTTTCTATGAATGACGTCTGCTTCATGACGTTTTCATGTGACATCACAATGGCAGAGCATCAGCTGTCAGTCAATCTGTAGAACATTTAGATGTTTTACCAGTTTATCTCACCAGACTTTTAATGAATCTCAGGATATCTCTTGTCAAGTGAGTGATTCTGTCACTGCGGGAATTGTTCACCCATTTGCGATGAATATATTGTCAATTTGATTAATAACAATCCATGGGCATCTCTGACTGCCTCCAGGATGACGAAAGTTAATACAATATCAGTTAGAAATTAAGACAATAATAAGGAGGTCCTCCTCCATACGGCCAATGCTAATGGTGGTCAAATCTGTAGTTTGCAGGGCGTCCTACAGATACCTCAGGCACCAGAATAACATTTTGAGTTACTTGCCTAGTCAGGGCAAGTTACAAAGGCACCTTAGATGCTATGTGTTAAAAGATAGGTTGCCGGCAGTGTAACACAACCTGGCCCTGTACGTCGGGCATATGTTAGTCTAGAGCCACTGTACCTTCAACATTGCAGATTTTCAAATGATCCCCAATGCAGTATCCCCTTTAAACTTGAACACTGAACACCATTATTGTATTTAATATTGTAGCGCGAGACATTATTTGCCAAATTCAACAATATTCCTCATGAACACTCACCTGCTGCTTTTTTAGCTAACTGTTTCATCTCATCAGCAAGTCGTTTCTTCATCAGGTTTTCTACGGATGGCGCGAACACGCTGTCGAGGTCTGTGATGTCTGCGTCTCCGGTGCCCGCAGAAACATCGGGTACTGGCGTCGGTTTTCGCCAAACTTCTTCCAACAGGCGTTGTCGCTCCTTCTTCGCTTCTAGCTCTGAATGTCAAACAGGCGGCAGGGGTTAATACTAGCACTAGTCCTGTAGCCAAAGCCAAAATTCCCAATGCTAAAGGTATCCTAAGGACTAGTGGAAATTTAGGATTCATTAGGTTTTTACTATATGTTATCATTATCAGGATTAGTGCTCCAAAATGTTGGTATTAACCGCTGCAATAGTGAGAATTTCTATCACGATACTGTGTCTAACATATCGCGAGAGAAAGAGAGGGAGAAAGAAAGAAAGAAAGAGGAAGAGAGAGGAGGAAGAGAGAGAGAGAGAGAGAGAGCGAGAGAGAGAGAGAGAGAGAGAGAGAGAGGGAGAGAGCGATCTTATTAGTCAAAGTTAGTTAAAATTGATAATTAATAATCATTGATAAAATGATTAACGAATATAACGTATGCCTCTCTACATGATTGTGGTATCTATAGTTGCCCAATAATATTCGTCTATGGTATCTAATTAGACACTAACTAATAAGAACTTTACTAATAAAATATAAAAACTCCAAAATATCGGTACCTTTTCCCCTAGTCCAGAAATCCAGACGTCTATCGCACCTTAGATCTATCGGAAGCACGAGAAGCTACTTTGTCTAGTTTTCCCCCCATTATTATCGGAAATTATCTCCCCTTCATCCCTCTTGAAAAATAGAAGAAAAGAGAAAACCGGGCGGCGAGTGGGATGTCGTTAGAATGTGTGCTCTGCAAAAATGTTTAACTCTACATAAAATTACATGCTAAATGGTTGGAATTCAAACAAGCATTTAAAATAAGACATCCCTTTGTGTAATTCGATTAACAATGGTTGAAAATACGGGCTAAGAATACCATAATCGTCGCGCAAATTCAATGACGCAGACGGTGAATGACAGAATCGGTGCATGTTTTTGTTTTTACCGTTAGACGGTTATATTGTTTCTTGTTTGTATTAATGACAAACCAGTTTAATTAATATCACACGTTCACAGACAAAACTTGGGAGGTTTACATCTCTCTTATACGAAATTGGACATTCGAATTTCGTGCACTTTGGTGGAGTGTTTTTGCAACATTGTGGAAGTCCATCAGATCAGCTGATCATGGCAACAGAAACTCTGTATCCTCCTGGTGCTCTAGAGCCTGGAGAGATCCCCCCTGAGCTATTGAACGGACTCGAATACAATGGAAATGGCACTGCAGCCGATGAAGAACCTGTGGTTGATATTGTTATTAACAATGTTGTGTGTAGTTTTAATACAAGATGCCACTTGAACCTGAAGAGAATTGCTCTGGAAGGATGCCATGTTGAATATAAGCAAGAACAGGGAGTAAGTTGGTGTAGTAATTATTACAGCAGATCTGTTATTTTAAGGATTAATTGTCATTCTTTTACGTTTCTTCGAAGTATGAACGTAAAAACCAATGTACAAACTGTATGAAACCGCGAGAAGCGGTTCATGCAAAAGTTTGAACATACCTTGATGAATGTAATAAAAATTACAGTCAATTCTTATTAATAAATTGCTCAAAACAAGGAATGTGAATCCTTTGATATAACAGTCTTACGTGATGCATCAATGTATTTAGTCAACATTTTAGGAGCAGTGCATTAATATTTTCAACAATATTATGCTGACGTCAAACATAGATGATATTATTTATACGTGAAGTATTGATGCCTCTTAAGAAAATTTAATTCGTCAAAGTATGAACGCAATGATTTGGGGTGATGTGAACCAGTCAGATTGACAGTACATCTGTTTTTATTATTTCTTAACTAACTTGTTGGGAGGGGTGTGGTTTGGGTGGTAGGGCAGTGGTAGAACGTTTGGACATTGGAGCAAAATATCCTGGCCTGGGAACCCGGCATCAATGTTTGCGAAAGTTTTCTTTCTGACCCAGTCATAGTAGGATGTGCCATTTGTACCATGGCAAGCAGTTATCACCCTTGTCTGTACTAGTCGGTGTTCGCAGGTTGACTGCCACATTCAATTATGGGTTTCCTCCTTAATTGCAATACATGTAATCTGGAAAGCTATACCTAAATCCCAATAAAAATACAACAACTTGTTGTAGTGTGTTAACAGTGGTTGTATGTATATATATATATAAAAAAATAAATACAATTACCACTCACCTGCTCAATGATGGAAATTAACACTAGACCGCTAGCCTGGGTCATTTCTCCCAATGCTAAAGGTATCCTAAGGGCTAGTAGAAATTTATGTTTTTTGTAAACATTTGTTATTTGAATCACTATTCAGGCTAGTAAGTTTCCATCGCTGCCTACGTGCCCTGGCCATTTCTCCCAATGCTAAAGGTATCCTCGTAGAAATTCATAACCATTTGTTATTTGTATCACTATTCTGGCGGGTAGGTTTTAAGGTTAAAATCTATATACAGTGTCCCCTCGATGTTGATATAATACTTCGATAGACAGCGGATTCGGATATAAGGCTCGGTCAGATGTGGATCCCATTTTTATTTGTTATTTACCTGGGTATCCTTTCACGAAGCTCTCTTATCTACTAAGACTGGTAGCGCTCTCTTAGCAGTGTATTAGCTATCGGCAAAGCGAGCGCTACCACTCTCTTAGTGGATAAGAGAG